>JANPWX010000049.1:10756128-10956632 GCA_024734555.1 Trochalopteron elliotii
GGGGCTGGCCGGGGGTGTCCCGGCGGCGTGCGGCGGGGCTCGCCGCTGCTGCCCCGGGACTGCTGCACCGGGACCGGCTGAGCATCCTCGCGTGTGCGCGGTCCCCGAGAGCAGTGCTTTCTGCCGGGGCGTGGGGCTGAAGTTCGGGGAGGGTGGGAGCGCCCCCACTTTGTCTAGAGCATCACTTTGGGACGGGGTCTCCGGGCGTCCCTTGCCGGCGGGTCGGGACGCAGCGGGGGATCGCTTTCCCTGCGGGTCTCTCCATCCCGAGCAGTGCGAGAGCGTTCCGGCCGCGCCGGGCGGGCAGCGGGGCCGGACACAGCGGCAGGGCCGCCGGTGCCCCTCAGCATCGCGCCGGCATCGCCGAGGGGAGTCCCCGAACAGGGCGCCCAGACCCCAGGGAAAACAATCTCAAACTTCTAGCGTTCGTCGGATCCCACATGGATTCTGGGAAGGTGTGTTTGGCTGTTTGGGGAAGGTTTTTTTTCCTGCAGACTGAAGGGCTGATTCCTGTTAGAGTAGTTGAGTTCCAAGCACGTAGTTATAAAGCACAGGTATCCTTCAGATCTTTCACTTAAAGTGCCTCGGCTGCTAGAAAAGCTATTTTATTGTTCCTTGTCAGGTAGATTGTTTTAGAACTCTCAGATTTAATGTCTTGCAGTCATCTAAAGTTGCCAAAAGTCTGCTCTGATCGTCTTCACTCAACAGTAAACTAACATGTAGTTGATTGCCTGTGAGTCACACTTAAGGGACAAAAGTTCAGGCCTGGTACCTTTAGAAGATGTATCTGAGGACTTCAGAAATTCGTTTGCTATTTTAAACCTCTTCCAAAGTACAAAGCTGGTAAACACTGCACATATTTCTATGAAAAGACCTGCAAACAAATGGACAGATTTATCGACAATGTTCAGTAACATCATCCTTAGCTGGTCTGTCAAAAGACTGACACATCACATGCACAAGTTTCTGTGGCTTGAAGACTTCTAAAATCTAACGTTAGTTGCTCAGATTTCTGCTCCTCCTCAGCTGAAAAAGAATAAAAAGATGGCCAACAGTTGTCTTGACACATGAAAGATTTATGCACTTAGCATAATTTGAACTTAGCAAAGATTTTGAACTTAGCAAACTAGGCAATAATCTTTTTGTATGGGGAGATGTCTTGATGTAACTGTGATTTTTGCAAAGCAAAATTGCCCACTGGAGATTTATTTTCAGAGATTTAGTAGAGTGAAGGACAGTGTCCCTGGGGCTCAGAAAGCTACAGAAGGACATTTTTCACCAGAGAGGGAAAGATAAATCAATTGTGCTAGACATTTTTAACTGTGCTAGTTCCATTCCTAATAGAGTAACCCACACACAAAAGATTTTAAGAATATCTGTTAACGATAATGCATTACTTTTGCTTGGAGTTGGAAAGGGTAGATATAATCAAGAACTAATGAAATGAGTGATTTCCTAGTAGACAAACCGTAGAGTTCTAGGATGTGAAATCAGGTTTTTTAATAAGAAAAGCCTAAAGTGGTAGAAAACTGAATTTCTTGTTTGGGAATGCAGACACAGTTTTAAAGCAGTTATTTTGGAAGAGTTTTTACTTTAATTGAATGGTCATTCCTAGTGGTTTCTTTTGATTAAGCAGAGAGCTGTGACCTCTGTCTTTAAGGTGAAACCACCATTCCTCAGTGTTAAGCTCACTGAAGGCAGTGGGAAGCCCATCTGGGTGGGGTGTGGGACTGTGCTTCTGTAACCTCAGACCACTATTTTCTGTATCTTTCTCCCTAGGGCACTTGACACATTATCTCTGTGCATAACTACCTGTTGTGTTCTCCATCCTTAGCAAGGATGACAAAAAAAGGCGGTGTGTTCACCCAGTGGTTGTAGAAGAACAAGTGTGGAGGGGAAAGCATGCATCAGCTGAGATACTTAGTACACAAGCATGGGGTCAGTTCTATGAAGTGCTGATAACATCCAGAATGGGGCAGAGCTGGAAACACCAGCTGTCAGGTGAAATCCTCTGATTTCCTTAGCAAAGCTGTAGATACTTAGAAGACACCTGCTAACTGTGGAATCTAAGCACCTAAGAAATAATCTAAGGAATAGTGTTGTATTTACCATCATACCAAATTCTCTTATTCACTTCTATGTCTGGAAACTGAGGTAAGAAGAAATGTAAGGGCTTGACCAAGACTTTTAACAGAGAAAGTGGGTTTTTTACACAGGTCATGGTTTTGGAATCCCTGCCCAAACCTTTCTCCTTCATTCTTTGTGTAACACCTGCTTTTCAGTGGTAGTATTTGTATTTGAGTTAAAAGATGCTACCAGGGTAAACCTGGGTATTTTTTAAATTCTAGAGTAATCTTTCTCAATATTTTTTAATTACCCGTATCAAGAGACATGGTGTGATCCTCATCTGGAGCAGTTCTTGTATGCAGATCTCAAAGATTGTTAGTAGGTTTTTGCATTTCATAATTGTGTTTTCACTAAGCCAAACTTAGTGCTTTGGTCAGAGGTGAGCAGCTGGACAGTTGGAAACAGCCTGGTCCCAATTACATTTTTACTCTCTGTTTTAAAGACTATATCTCATCTGCAAACAGTAATGAAAAATCTGTGTATGAAAGTCCAGTTTCTGTAAGGTCCTGAGCTCCCCTTGTGTGAAAACATGGCATATGTAAGTCCAGGAGAGTTTGGATTCCACTGATGAAAAAAAAAGGTCCCCAACAGGGAACAATTTTAGCTGGTTAAAGTTTGAAAACCAAATCAAGGGGGTTTTTTCCATTATTTTCTTATGAATATCATGCTGTTCTGCAGCTGCAGAGGGTGGAACAAAGAAAGGGAATACCGTCATAGGAGTTCTGAATTTAATAGACTCAGGCGAGTATGTGTGTGTAAAACAAATAAACCTTTGCAAAACAGAACATCTTATTCTGAGACAGACCACAGAGTTCTAACAAAAACACTTCTCTACCAAAATGATGGTTCATTTTCTAAAGGCATGATTTTCCACGCTAGGCAAGCAGGAAGACAGGGAGAAGACCCCACCAATATCCATCCCGAAAGCAAAGCATCTGGTGTAAATGCAGCCTGTGTTCCAATTTGCTGTTGGATCCAGGCATTCTTCCCACCACCCTTCACTCTGTTTGTGTCTCCTGATTCTTTTATTCAGGAAGGTGTTGCTTCTTTCCCAAGACCTACACGTGCAACAGGGGACAGGTTCATACCAGTTCCCTTGAGAGGGTGAATGGCAGGACTGTTCCTGTGGACAGGACTGCAGGTGGTAGCAAAGGGCATTGAATGCTGTCTCCAGCTGGCTTGGTTCCAGCCCTCAGGAAGAATGGCACTCCATTTTTGGAGGTAACTCCAGGCTAAAAGTATGGAGGAGAAAATGGGCTTTAAACCCAGATTTACAGCAATGAGATCTAATCCTGGAAACCATTTAGCTAGTAAACTCTTGCTCTGAAATTAGTAAGATCTCGCTATCTACATCCTCATTAAGGTTTTAAATACCTTTGGTGTCTCAGGGCTTTGCCTGTAGGTTTGTTTTGCCTATGAGGCAAATCAAACGAGACTGTGAAGTGGAGATAGAATTCTACACTGAAATAGACGATGCAGATACACACAAACTGCATGATTTGAAGAACAGGGTCTTGAGCTGAGCTCAAAGGGAGCTATGGGAGGTTTTGTCAGTTGAATTGTGTTTAAGCATTTGCCGCACTAGTAGTTTTTGTATTGCTTGTGTTTCAGTTTCTCCCACCTATCTGCTGGTAACTGAGATGATTCATGGCTTGAATTGCAGACAAATGAATCAATTTCCAGTTTGCCTTACCAAGGAAAAAATTGCAATGAGTGGTCCCTTACAAAACACCATTTGCTACCATCTGTGTCTTGGCTATTGAAATTAGTACTTGAGAGACGCATGAAGAAAGCAAACTGTGCTTTCATTTAGGGCTCAGAGAAATTAATTTTCACCAGCATAATGAAACCTGTTTTAATTCACACCCTTTTAGTTTAGTGAAAGCTGTCACATGAACCATTTTATTTCAGAACAGAATTTTAGAAGTGTATTATTTTGTGTTTTATGGAAACAGCCTGTCTTTTCTAAAATAATCTCTTCACAGCCAGGCTTGCATTGACTAAAACTGGAAAATATAAATGGAAAAAATTGACATTATTTTAATGTGAATATATATGTAGAGCAACCTGAACGCTGCTTGAAGGACTCTTAGATCTTCTGTGGAAATGTGCAAGTATGAGGAAAGAGAGGAGTAGCAAAGTGGAATAGGAGTAAGGTGCCCTTTCAGAAGCTTTTAAGTTTAATCTCTCTTCATATGTTGACTTCCTTGAAAGCAGTCTGAAAAGAGAAGACATCTTTTTTCCTTGCTAAAAACCTCAAAAGAAAATGCAGCAGCACTGTTAGAAATGGTCCGAAGGATAGAGAGGATCCCTTGTCTTCAGAGGAGCTTAACGTCATCTACCATATTGTCTTGGACGAGGGGCATGCCTGCTTAACAGCCCTTGGCCTCAGTTTGTCTCCAGCAATACAGAATTTTGCCTGTATGGAGACAGACTGATGGCCTTCTGCAGATGGGGTGAGGAAGATGTGGTAGGTGCTGCTGAGACTAGCAGAGCACCAGGCTGATGAAAGCACAGCTTGTTTGCATCTAACTGGATTAAGCTGGGTGAGCAAAGGACTGTGCAGAAGCACTGGGCCCTACAATAAAGCATCTGTTTAAAGATTTTCACACTCTAATAAATGTGACTAGATTGCCTTTATTTTGCAGAGCATTATCTGTGGGCAGTGTCAGAATACATAGTATAATTAACATTGGCCTATAATGACTGCCACTTACTGTGTGAAATCATTTTGTTTCCAAATGTCACAAGTGACAGATTCCTTGTGCATCCTTTCGTATCCAGAGACACTCTTGCTAGAGACTCTAATTGTTATAAAATACTGTTGTGTTGTTGTTGTTGTCTCAAAATACATAGTTTGATACTTGACAGGGTGTGCAGCCTTTTTTCTGGGAGGTCCTCCTTTAGCAGAAAGGGGAAGATATTTCATAGCTATAAAATGTTGTGAAGAGATGGAGAGATACTGGAGCAGGAAATGGAACCTTACAGAATGACTTCTATAAGTGGTCTTCAATAGGACACAAAGCTCAGGTTTCTTCTGAGACTTCAGTGCTTGGACTTAAGCTTTGATCTGTAATCTCTCTTGCTGATGCTCTGTGAGTGGAGAGTGTCCTCAGGGCTGTTCTCCTGATGTGAGCTTGCAGTTGGCATTGTCTGAAGAGCTGTGGCTGTCCCTGGGATACCCAGACACATGTTCTGTAACACTGGAGTGGAGGTGGCCCTTTGCTTGAAGGGGAATCTCAGCCTTCGTGTCAGGGTTTTGCAGTCTGGTGGCCACATGGGGCTGTGGAAGAGATTTTCTCTTCATGCTTGTTTCTGACAGGTGGCTACAAGTGTAATGTTGTCTTTCCACATCTCTTGAGTTTGTGAGCTGTTCCAGCTTTACTCCTCAAGGATCTCCATGTACCAAGAATATAACTTGTCCAATTTAAAACTGGAAGAGGTTTCTTTAAATGTATTTAGCAATGTGTATTGCAAACTTACAATGATAAAGCACTAAACTTACGTTTTCAAGAGAAATAGGAAAAATAAGTTTGTTTTGGCTTTCAGTGAAGAGATGCTTAAAGCCTTTATTTCCATGGAGTCATCAATTGTCATTCAGTGTATGTGTGAAATCTCCTCTATTGCTGTTTTATTTTTAGGAAGCAGATCAATATTTAGGTTTTTTTATAAGCTATGTCTGTATTTCAAGCTAACGTAAAGTCAGAACTTACTGTATTGTGTTAAAAAATAATGCAGATCTCTTATTTTTGACCAGTGGAACCTAGATAGATTTGCATTCAGGAATGGTAACCTTTGCCATTTGTAAATGTGACTGCTGAACATACTTGCAGGGCTGTATTTGGGGTGGGAATTTTCCACTATGATTACTTAGCGATACACAATGAAGTCAAGATAATAATGCTGGAATAGCCACCAGTCCAGTTTCTATTTAACTGGCTTCAGTGTAAGCCAGAAACAGCAAAAAAGTCAGAGCATTGCGAAGTAAAGGTCAAAAGAAAATTAAGCTCCTCAAAATATTTGTTTTCTTTCTGTATTTTAAGATTTTTGGACAGAAATGTTGGTGCTCTTTTCTTGGATTTAAATATTTTTGAAAATGGCCAGAGGAATCTCTGTGAAATAATGTGACATTTTAGACTTCCTATTTTCAGTGAGTTTTAGTTAAAGTAGGTTCTAACTCCTCTTTGTCTTACCTTTATGATAGAGCAGTACAGGACAGGTGGAATGTGCACTGCAGCACCATAAGAATGCTTGATGCTGTATGGCTCATGCTGTTCCGTGCCAAATATGCCTGTACAATATTTAGGTTTTCTTTTCCTCCCAGCTACTTCATACTTTATCATGCAGCGATTTAGAAAACAAAACTTGTAAAAAAAAAAAAAAGCTCTGGTTGGAACAATGTAAAATAAACACCTCTTGTAGGAAATGGGGGATTCTTGCAGTCTTGAAATATACACTGGAAATCTTTATGAAGAATATCTGGTTTTGAGTAGATGTTCTAGGCTTGGTCCAGAAATTATTGTAAGACTTTCTTTACCTTGTTCTACAAAAGATCTGGAAGATGGGAGGGATTCCATCTGGTGTCAGGGTGTACCACTCCACAGCTGTATAAATAAATTAAGCTCTTTATAACTTCATGAGTTAAAGTATTGTTGACACATTTGCAAAACTAGAGGGAGAGGAGTACTCATTCTTATCTACTCTCCTTTCTACTTATTTCTTGCATGACTCCAAAATCCTTAGGAGGGTTTCCCTCAGGCTTTAGGTGAAAAAGTTTGCCTGCCATATGGGAGCAAAGCCACAGAAAATACCAGCCTTAGAATATCTCTGAGACTGTGAAAGCAGGAAGATTTAGGTAAACTGTTTTGCAGGCCCACTGATAGTGTTGGAGCTTAACAAACCCTGATCTATAGATGAACAGAGAATAACCAATATTGTCCAGTTGAATCTGCTGTTGGCCAAGGCCGAGCCCATTAGTGGCAGTGGGAACACTTCTGGGATTACGTAGTTATGATGGGGAATAAAAACTGCTGCAGAACAGCAGCTGCAAGTGTGGAGTGAGAACATGTGACAGAAGCAACTCTGGTAAGTTCAGAAGGAGAGGGAGGAGGTGTTACAGGAGCCAGAGGTGAAATTCCCTGCAGCCTGTGGTGAAGGCCAGGGTCAGGCAGCTGTGCCCCTGCAGCCCATGGAGGACCCCATTCCCGTGGATGCCCAAAGGGGTCTGTGACCTTGTGGGAAGTTTGCAGGCTCCTGGCAGGACCTGACACCCAGTGGAAGAACACACACTGGAGCAGTTCATGAAGAGCTTCAGCTGTGGGAACAACTCATGTTGAAGAAGTTTGTGGAAGGCTGTCTCCTGTGGAAGGGATACAGCACTGGGGTAGGGGAAGAGTGTAGGGAGTCGTCCTCCTGTGGAGGGAGGAGTGACAATGTGTGATGAACTGACTGCAGCCCCCATTCCCCATCCCCCTGCACTTCTCCAGGAGGAGGTAGAGAAATTAGAAGTGACATTAAGCTTGGGATTCTTGCGAAGAAAGAGGTAGGGGGAAGGTATGTTAAGAATTGGTTTTATTTCTCATTATCCTACCCTGATTTTTATTGGCAATAAACGAAATTAATTTTACCACGTTGAGTCTCTTGCCCATGATGGTAGCTGTTAAGTGATTTCTTCCTGTCCTTGGCCCATGATCTTTTCATTATATATTCTCTCCTCCTGTGTAGCTGAGGAGGGCTGTAATAGACTGGCTTGATAGGCACCTAGTGGAATGATTTACTCCAGTAGATTGGCCTACATAATTTCCTGTGCCAGAATCTGTTGCTTTTCTGTATACACCTAGGAAAAATTGTGATGTCCAGGGATCATGCTGCCATGCAAGGATCTGTTTTCAGTGTCTATCTCTTGGAGCGAGGGTGCTGTTGTAAAAAGCCACTGACACCTTACTATGACCAGGTACATATACAGCAGTGTAAGTAGACGTGTGAAGCTCTGAAATTTTGTTAGTGTTTCGTTGTTCTTGTGAGTTCTTCGTGGCAACATGTCATTTAAAATATTCTGTGATCATGTAGGTGAGTATCCAGGGCTCTGGAGCCCTGGTAGTCAAGCTGGGCTGCTGAAAGAAAAAAACCCACATTTGGATGGGCAGGCCAACTTAATATTTCATAGTAGGCATAGAATTGAAAGAAAACATGACTTCACTGGAATCATGTTGATGTAATGCCTCAACATGGTATGTAACAGCATTAGGAATCTGTGAGAGGAGCACATGCGGCATCATGAGAAGGTAGATGTGCAGAGTGGGAATTTTTGTCATCTGGTCAGAAAAGGAAAAAATAATTTTCCCAGGCCTTCTGTGATGGTGGTATCTTGATTTAAATGTTCTGCCTGTCAAGGGAAGAAGGAACTTTAAATATCTTCAAGTATCTCATGGTTTTAAACACTTCCTCAGGAGGGAGTGTGCAGTGACCCTTGTCTGTGAAATCTTCAAAGGTCATTTCCCCCTCCCAAAGTTATTTAAAAAAAAAATTGATTGACTTTTTTTTCAGGCTACCTCACAGGAGCAAACTGGAGCCTCTATTGGCCTTGAGGGACTAGTGTTTCACACTCTTACATAGGTGGTTAGGAATAGAATAAAGTCTGTATTGTGCTCTCTTTTTTTCCTTATTGTAGGGAAACCTTCTGACTTTTTTTCCTTATTGTAGGGAAACTTTATGTCACATCACATTTTCTTTTGTGTTTTCCTGCCTTTTTGACTAATGACAGACATCTGGGTTGCAATAATGAGCAGCCATTAGATTAAATATGTGTTTCCAGGTGATCAGGTGGTACAGTGTCAAGCTGAGGTCCTGGATGCAGATGGCCAACTTCAGGAGCTGTCACAGTTCTCCTCTGGTCTGGGGCATATGTGTCTCTCAACAGTAATTGCAAGCTATCTCACTATTGAGGACAGTGAATCAGAATTATGTTGTCTCTTTTGTTGACATACCTTTCTCATATATTGCACAGCTGACACGTCTCACAGTTATCTTTTGGGCAGAGAGATTATGTTCTTCAGTTGCTTTGGTAACATTTTCTGAGAGGAGATAGTGGTGAAATAGGTACTGGCACCAGACTGCTGCTGGCTCACACTGTAGTTAAGACTGCTGCTGGTTTCTGCTTGTGAGCTCAGACAGACTTCTTACTAGTTCTGTCATTATTTCCATAGTTCATGTAAAATGGAGGCCTCAGTAACAGTACCTCACAAAGCTATAGTGAACCTGAAGAAGTAGAGATCTTTGGGGGTAAAAAAAAAAGGTGTTTCACTTCCATTTGCTAGAAGTGTATTTATCTGTAGTCATAAATCATGAAGAGCTATGGTCTGGTTGTTCTAGATGTTACTTCTGTGGCAACTACTGTATACCAAGACTCAGAAGACCAGGTCTTGCAGGCGGAAGTTAGATGGAAACAAGGAGCACAAAGCCTTTGGCAGGCCCATAGATACATGGTGAATAAAAGTCTTGGCCTTATGTCCTAGGTAACACACACAGAAGTTAATTCAGTGAATTTGGCTTTATTAGGAATGTTATGCTTGCCTCTGCTGACCATAGGCACCTCCTGATGTGTATAATCATCTGGAACTTCCTTCCACCTTGTATCATAGAATCATAGAATAACCTGAGTTGGAAGGGACCCACAAGGATCGTTGAAGTGCAACTCCTGGCCTTGCACAGGACAGCCCCAAGAATCACACCATGTACTTCAGCGTAGTGTCCAAATGCTTCTTGAACTCCTTTAGGCTTGGTGCTGTGACCACTCCCTGGGGGAGCCTGTTTCAGTGCCCTGCCATCCTCTAGGTAAAGAACCTTTTCCTAATAACCAACCTAAACCTCCCCTGACACAGTTTCAGACCATTCCCTCAGGTCCTGTCACTGGGCACCACAGAGAAGAGGTCAGTGCCAGGCCTTCCAGTTCCACTCATGAGGAAGTTGTAGACCACAATGAGGTCTCTCCTCAGTCTCCTCCAGGCTGAACAAGCCCAGTGACCTAAGCATCTCCTCATATGTCTTCCCCCTTCACCTTCGGGACTTCAGCAAAGCCTTTGACACCAACTCCTGTGTCATGCTCGTGGAGAAGCTAGCAGCCCACAGCTTGGACAGGAGCACTCTTTGCTGGGTTAAGAACTGGCTGGATGGCTGGGGCAAGAAAGTGATGGTGAATGGTGTTGCAGCCAGTTGGTGTCTGGTTCTAGTGGGATTCCCCAGGGATCAGAGTTGGGCCCAGTTTATCTTTAATAGTGATGTGGATCAGGTTATCAAGTCTACGCTTAGTGAATTTATGGATGACACCAAGTTGGATGCAAATGTTGATCTGCTGGAGGATAGAAAGGCTCTGCAAAGGGATCTGGACAGGCTGGATCAATAGGCTGAGGTTCGACAAGGCCAAGTATCCTACACTTTGGCCACAACAATCTCATGCAGTGCTGCAGGGTGGGGGCAGAGTGGTTGGAAAACTACCTAGTGGACCTGGGGGTGCTGGTCAGCAGCTGAACATGAGCCAGGATGACCAAGAAGGGCAATGGCATCCTGGCCTGTATCAGAAGTAGTGTGGCCAGCAGGAGTAGGGAAGCGATTCTCCCCCTGTGTTAAGCACTGTTGAGGCCACACCTTTAGAGCCGTGTGCAGTTTTGGGCCTGTCACTTCAAGAAGGACATCGAAGTGCTAGAATGAGTCCAGAGAAAGGCAGTGGAGCTGATGAAGGGTCTAAAGGGTAAGTCCTGTGAGGAGTGGCTGAAGGAGCTGGGGTGTTTAGCCTGGAGAAAGGGAGATTCAGGGGAGACCTTATCACTCTCTACAACTGCCTGAAAGGAGGGTGTGGCCAGGTGGGGGTCAGTCTTCTCCCAGGCAACCAGTGAAAGGACAAGAGGACACAGTCTTCAGCTGGGCTGGGGAGGTTTAGGTTGGGTGTTAGGAAGAATTTTTTCACAGAAAGGGCGATTTGATGTCGGAATGGGCTGCTCAGGGAGATGGTGGAGTCACCGTCTCTGGAAGAGTTTGGGAAAAGGCTGGATGTGGTACTTAGTGCTCTGGTCTAGTTGACAAGGTCATAGGTTGGACTCGATAATCTCAGAGGTCTTATCCAGTCTAACTGATTTTGTGATCTTTGCAGCCCTCCTTTAGATGCTTTCTAATAGCTTAATATATTTTTCTGTTGTGGTGCTCAAGGCTGCATACAGGACTTGAGGTGAGGCCACAGCAGCACAAAGTAGAGCAGGACAATCACACCCCTAGACCAGCTGGTGATGCTGCACTTGTTGCTAAATATCACCTTTAAACCATTTCTAATGCCACAGATTTCTTTCTAGTCTAGAAACAAATATGCTTCTCTTGCTCTTCCTCAGTTTTACTTTCTGGAAGGATGGACCTCGAGTCAAGGATTACATTTGTGTATGCCACTTTTGTAAAAGTGTGAAAAAGGTTTACTTCAAGCGGTTGATTCTGCTCTTGGAATATGTAGTTTATTCACTGTCTGAAAGTCAGTGGCTATTAAAAAAAAGTATTTTATATTTCACTTACATACTACTTAATCAAAAATGTAATGGGACAGAAGAGGCTTGAAGAAAACATTGTTAAATTTCAGGCTGAGCCATGCAACTTCCAGCACAATACAGATCTTAGTGTACAGCTGAGAAATCCCTTCACAAGTTAGTTGTTGAACTGGTATGTTTAATTTAATTATTTATTTGATAAATGATTAATTAATAATAAAGAAATATTTTATTAAAAATACTGGTTATATATTTATTCAAATAGAGCATACCAGTTTCAAAGTAGTAGAAAATCCATCCAACACTTCTGGAAGTGGAAAGACTGTTCAGAAATTGTGGTGCGTTATTAATATGCTGCCAGCAGTGATTTGAGAACTTAAAAAAGCAATGTAAAGGACAATAATTTGTGCTGCTACTCTGAAAGATTCTCAGTTGAAGCATGAGTTCAGAATAATGGTCACAGTTCCTTGCAGTCACTGGAAATCTGGGGAACTCTGTACCAACATGGGTTGGAACACTCGATGCCCTCAGACGCATTCCCTGTTGATCTCTACTGATGAAATCAAAAGGCTTAATTTGCTTCCTTTCATGCATTTCTTGCTCTGCAGGAAGAAGGCTCTAATGTCCAAAATATTTAACAGTCTGAAATTACCTTTACATTTCAAAACAATAATGTAGTGCCTCAAGCTGCGATAAAGTAAGCATTGAGCTGCCTTTTTAGTTTTGGATATTATATTTCTATGGCTGTATATGCATCTTCCATACCATTGACACAAGAGAATAAAAAGAGCATTGAAAAGGATTCAGCATCGAAGCAGGAGATAATGCAAAGCTGAGTTCCATGTTATGCTAGCTCTCAAGAAAACTTCTTGAACCCAGAGACAGATCAGTGCACCCTGCCAACAGGTTTACCTTGCTCCTGCCACTCCATACGCTGAGATACATTTTTTTCTGGGCCAATTTTGAATTCAAGTGTAACACTTCTTTCAAGTACTGTATTTATTGCAAGCTTCTGTTTATTCCTGGCATCCTTCCTTTGTGTTGAGTTCCTGTCATTGCCTGTCTCTGTGAACTTCAGTTGCCTCATTTCCTTGGTTGCTTTCACACTATGTGATGTTGTTCTTGCGTCCTGTCCCTGTCCCCCTCTCCCCATTCCACTCCTCTTATGGAGATGTCTCTAAAGGACAGTTGGTAGCTGAGAACAAAAGATGACCTTCTGAGCCATGTATATTGTGCAGAGAGTTATTTAAAGAATGACAGGTGGTTTAGTTTTTGTACCAATAGTATTATTATTTTTTCTTTCCTTCCACTTCTATAGTGGCCTCTGGTCTTTCCCATCAATGTGTAAGATTTCTTAGCCTATTCAGGGTGTGTCATGTTTTGGCCATGTACATTTGACTTGATCCCAATAGAAGAGTTTTAGAAAAGCCTTTGGAAGGCAACCATGTGATGCTTCTGTTAGTTCATCTTGTCCTTCTGTATTCAGACAGACCCTAGTGAAATTAATCTCTTTAAATTATGAATGCCCAGGAAACAGATAATAAAGAAACCCTACACTGGTGGTTTTTTGATGTAGTAGGATGCCTCTTGACATTGTGTGAGAGCATAGGAGAAGTCATTTCCACAGGGAAGTTCTTTTGTGTTAGATACCCTGAAGTGTCTATGCATTCCTGCTACAGCACCTGTAATGGTACGACTTGGAGTCTGCATAAAAGATTATTGAATTTAACATGATCTTCAGTAGTACCTGTGCAACAAGTAGCTTTATTCAACATATAAATACCTGGAGAAACACTAGACTGCTGTAAGATTGGCTTATTCAGTATTTAAAATCAGGTTTATTAAAAAATGTCGGTATTGAGATTTGACAAAATTATTGAGTACGACAAAATTATATAGAGATATATATAGATTATATTAATAATAGAGTATTAATCTCTCACCTATGTTTCCAAAAAGTCATATGTGCATGATTGTAGAGCAGCAGTTCCCATTTCAACCTCTGGTTTTACTTGCTTTTGTGAACTGTATGTCAGGACAGTTATGTGCTGCTATCAGTGAAACTTCAAGTTCTGCAGAGAGGCAGCTGTTTGGTTAGTACATAACTTCCAATGGAGATCTATCTTGATGTAGATGAAGATTAGATGATGGTAATTGGCAGAATTGCTTTTAAAAAGAGATGCAGAGGTAGGCTCTTGACATGAGGTTTAACTCAAGGTCCTTATATGTTCTTTTTGCTTATGAAAATTATGATTGATAAAAATGAGGTTTTGAATAAACTTCACAAGTTTTGAAGAATATGCACAGTATTACACTGCTGTAATTGCTGGTTCAATGGTGCATACAGCAGTTTTATTTGTTAAAATAAGAATTATTCTGAGAAAGTATGGGAACCACTCAAAATATCTTACTATACTGTCAGTAATAGCATCTTGAAGAAACATTCAGATGAGGGAAAATTGTGACATTTCACTCATATATTTACACAAGATTTTCAGAATTGTTCTTAAAGCATGTTTGGAGGAAGGTGGAGTAGGGAGAACACAGAGCAATTCAGATTTATTGAGGTAGTTGCAAGGCAGACATTCAGTGCTTCTTTTAAGCCTCTGGGGAAAAATATCAATGAATAATAACAGTATAGAAGAAAAATAAACATTAAGAAATATTTTTCCATTTCACAGAAAAAGCTTATATACTTGACAAAATTACAGGATAGTTACCATGTCATGTATCCCAGTTGTGAATTTTCATATGGCTGTGAATATAATTTTGAACTCTCTTTTTAGTGTGAGAATAATATCTTTTTGCAAAAGGAGTGTAGAGGGTAGATAATATGAGGTTCTAGTGAAAAACTAGGATGAGATTTTTCATATACAATATCTTGAAAAAAGTTGTGAATAAAAAAATTGGATTTTTTTCCTCAGTTTTCTTATTTTCCATTACTGTCTCCTACTTTATCTTCTCTTTTTCTTTCCAAAAGCCCTTCAAACCTATTTTTCCTCATTCTTCATTTGATGATGCTTTGCTTCACCTCTTGCTCTGGCTCTAACATTGTTGTTCCCTTTCCATCTGATTCAGCTGATGCTAGGGATGGTCACACATGCTGCTACTGTGTATGGAGAAAAAAAAGTGAGGAACTAGTTCAGGCAGCTAGTACAGTTAATCTGAACCTCCTTTTCTCTCCCTAGATGTTACTTGAGGTGGGAGTGTATGCCAACTGTTTTATTTTGGGGTCTTGGTAACACCTTTCAACACTGACCCATTTTGCTGCTTCTATGAATCTTCTAATGAGAGATGTCATGGCATCAGCCTTTCAAGAAAAAGCTAAGCTTGCCCTGTCTTAAAAGAGGTACTGGAAAGTTTTTGTGTAAACCATCATGGCCAGCATGCTGTAGTCTCCTGATTAAATCTTTGTTATGAGTTGTGTCTCTCAGAGGAAAGAAAATAGAGGGGTGGTGCATGGTAATATGACAGTTTTACCCTTCTCTGAAGGTATCTGGACTCTTTTGGTTGAGACTAGGTGGAAAACATCCTGTGTTACTTTGTTATGAGCAGATCAAAAAATGCAAAAACCATTTTCTTGTGGGCAAGAGGATTTGTGAGCGCTAGCCTGTATGCCTTTATTCAGTATTTGGTTTTTCATAGTTTTCCTCACCGACACTTGGGGCAGTGTGGTTCTTTCTAGTTGTAAACTCTCTCTTTATTTCTATTGCTGTGATCTTGTGAGGATTACTGCAGTCGTAACTATGAAAGATCTAGGGCACGGTGATAGGAATTGGTAGAATAAGAATTGGAGATGCAGTCTGTGATTTTCCAGGGTAATACCTGGGGTATCTGTGTGCACCCTACACTGTTTACTCAGAATGGGTGGATTTAGGTTCATTGTAAAGTCTGTGCTTTTAATGTGATCTTCAGTCTTCTGCGGTCAATAAGGCACATTGTCAAATGAGGATTCAAGAAAAACCTACCCAGTGAATCAAGTATATTTATTAGTCCATCTGCTAATAGCCTGGAAAGAAAAGTGCTCTGTTTGTGAAAGAGATACAGCCATCAGAGTATATTATGGGGTTTCATCTCTGTGTGTTTGGATGCAGGACAATTTTCCGATGTGTGGATTCTGGCTCTTCACAGTATGTTCTGGCTCATTAGTAACTAAGACAGAGATTAATGCTTTTCTGGAAGAAAAATATGTTCCTTAGAAGGATCTAAATTCTTCTTGCATGCGTGTACAAAATAATTTTTAGTTAACTCAGTTGACAGCTTGGCACATCTCAGTGACCATGGTCTAGATTAATGATTGGTACTGATACTCTCCTGCGTATATCTCGATTCATTTTACTGGGGTACCGTGTATTGTATAAACAGGGAGGCACCCATCTGTGTGAAATCATTCATTGAATTTCTGATGTGACGTTAACACTACAAAGATTTGTCAGCAATTTCTGTTTTTATGTGGCACATGAAAAATAATTGATGCCATGTCTCTCTTAGCTATTACAAAATCCTGGGTGTGGCTGGAGCTCTGCAAACACACTGGGCTTCTGTTAATTTAATCCGTTTGGATATATTGCAAATCACTAATCAGGAGTGGTATATACAGACCCATAACAAGTCAGACTCAGCCATTTATAGGATAGATAAAAAGGAATTTAAAGATGTAATGTTCTCTATATGCTCATTATTTCATTCAGACACACTCTTTAAGAAAACTGAAACTAATGTTTGAATAAGCATTTTGAATATTCTGTTGAAACGTAGTCATCCTCTACTTGGCTTGTAATTGCACTAGTCATTTTATATAAGAATGTGGAGGTATCTAACTCATCTCTTTTTTTTTTTTCTCTTCCTAGTTAATGGTCTAATGACGCTTGGATTTGCAGGTGAGCTTTACTTCAAAAATTCAAACTTCTGTTTCTGTTTTGCTAATGGTTGACATTTGAGAAACACTTCCATCCTATCTCATCTCAATTAGTCAACTGTCATGCATTTTTTTACAACTAGTCTTGTCCTTTGGCTGAGTGTTGTAGTGTTTTGTAAAGGTCATTCTCAATAGTGATGGTGGAACCGCAGAATTATCCATGACTTTGAGCTCTTCTGCTCAGGGCTTTAGACAGAAACTCTTGTGTCATCAGATTGTGCTCAAATGACTCTGATAGAGGGTTTTTTTCTATGACCCTGCAAAACATGGAAGTTTTAAACACAGACAACCAAATATACCAAGCCATTGGAAATCCATTCAAACACCCTGCTGGGAAGGGGCTGGAGTAAATTGTCAGCACATGTGACTAAGTGGAAGAAAAACTTATACTCTGTTGGATTTGGTTATAAATCAAATGATATGTTTAGAATACCCTGCCAGAAAAAGCAGCTTTGCGTAACTTTTGTCAAAGCATCAGTGCTGGATTTAAGTTGTGAGCTATGCAATTTTCATATCTGGTTTCGAATTCTGCACAGCTTTAGCATTCATCTGCAGGTCTAGCTATGGAAAGTGTAACTGGTAACTGCTGCATCTGGCAGATGAATTGACAGGAACACTTAAGTAGGCAGGATCCATGTTACCATGTTAATTTCCCATGAATAAAATTATGCTACACCTGTGTGGTAATTTTCACCATTTCTCTCAGTGGTGATTAATTGTAGTTCAGAACTATGAATACCTCCTCTCCCTAGTGTGAAAATATTCTTGGTGAAAAAAATTTTTAGGAGTAAATTCTGTTCTCCTTGGGTTTATTCTTAAAAAAAGCTGTTCCTCCATAGTTCTCAGGAGGATTCACTGATATACCAGTTTGTTAGGGTTGCAGTTTTGTTTTGTAAATGCATTTCTTTGGATTTGAGCTGCTGTACAGGGAAAAAATTGCACACGTTTTTTTCTGACTAATTTAATTTAGGCATATGTATTAAAGATGTTTATATACATATATTTACAGGTAATTTTCAATGTTAATGCATTTTTTATACCAAAGAATGGTCAAAATAGTGGCATCTGTAGAGGTAAAGCAAGACATGTTTAATGGCTTGATCAAAACAAAATGTTTCAGGCTTATCAAAATCAAACACATTAGTCTGAAGAGAATTTTTTTCAGAATTTCAATTTTGTAAGAAATATCAAAATATTATCTTTGTCCAGCTGTTACTCCAACACTGCCAAGTCCACCACTAAAATTTGTCCCTAAGTTCCACATCTACACATCTTTTAAATACCTCCAGGAGTGGTGGCTCAGCCACCTCCCTGGGTAGCCTGTTCCATCTCTTTTGGTGAAGAAATTTTTCCTAATATCCAATCTAAACCTCCACTGGCACAACTTGGAGTTCTTCTCTTGTTTGTTACTTGGGAGAAGATACCAAACCCTGCCTGGCTACAGCCTCCTTTCAGGAAGTTGTAGAAAGCCATAAGGTCTCCTGAGCCTCCTTTTCTCCATGCTAAACCCCAAGGTCCATCAGTCACTCCTCATATGGCTTGATCTAGACAATTCCTTTAGTGGTTATAATAAAGAAAAAGCTATGATTGTGGAAATTCACAACCTTTATCTGATAAGAGATACAAATATTTCCAATGTTAAAGGAATTTCACAGTAATATAATTAGTTGAATGTGATGCATCTGTGTAAGCTTGAAAAGTGCTTTCTACCCTGAAATTTGGGATTGGGAGATCCAGTTAGCTTTTAACTAAAAAGGCAAATGGATTAGTAGGAGTAGCAACTAAGTAAGACTAGAAAAATGATTAGATAGGTTCCTCTATGCAAGGTTTAAAAGGCAGTACTATATATGGTAATCTTTAGCTTTTTATACCAAGTTATGTTTTTAACATGTTTATGTAAATACGTATTTTGTCTGTTTTCTAAAATTGCTTAGAAAATTAAATGCTAAGCTTATGAGAATGTAAGTGGCAAGTTGGATTGTGTGAACAAATTTGAGCGATGTGTTTTGTACTTCTATTTCAGTGTTCGTGATTAAACGTGCTTCTGATGTTTCCTAGGTGCACGTCAACAGACTGTGCTCTGCAATGAATCTCTCATGTTAGAAAAGTTGCCTGCCTGTGGAAAGTCCTTTGAAGAGATGATGAAGAAAGTGGACTCAAAAAAGTGGTGCAACCTGACAGAATTTATCATGTAAGAGTTAGTGTTGGTTTTAATATTTCCTCTCCTAATGCATGTAAAACTTTTCACTTCCAGAAAATAGAAAACATTCTGTATCTTGTGGCCACTTGCAGAGGGCTAAGTTGTAGCACTTAAGCCCCTCAGTGAGGCCATGTGCATACAGAGACCCAGCTCTTAACTCAAACAGTATGCAAAATAGTCCACTTTAATGAAAACTAACCAATGGGCTATTTAATACCAGCTGGTATTGCATTACCTCAGACAGTTGTGTTCACATTTAATCTGTATTTCTGTGCCTTTTAAGCAAATGTTCCCTAAGTAATTTCTTTTCTGTGAAACCATTAAAGCAATAATGCTGTTAGAATCATGCTGTTCTCTCTCTTGACAGCAATGCTGTTTCCTCCTCTAATTTCCTTTTTTTCAGTAAGATGACATTGTTTGAGAAATTCACCTCACGTGAAATTGCCCTATCCAAATTTAAAGTGATTTTTCCTATTGAACCTGCTGTGATTTGTTTCTTTGCTTGCCAGCTAGCATGGAGAGAATGAGCATCCCCCCCCCCATTCTGTTTGGATGTCTAAAATACTGCAAGACTGACAGTAGTGAGGATGGCATTATTATTCTCTAATCTCTTTTCCTGTTCCGTAGTTACTGGAGATATTTAAACATCCCTCTATAAAGCTGAACACTTCAAATTCTGATCTGGAGAAAACCCACAGGGTTTGTGAAATTGGTGGCATTTTTGACTTTGTGGAGCATCATCTGCTTCTTAAGACCATGTCTGCTCAATGCATAATGCCTGGTTTTCAGAAGCGCTGAGTGTCCTCTACACCAGCTGAAATCAGAGGAAACTGCAGGTGTTCAGCACTTCAGCACTTCAGAAAACAAGACTCAAGTGAAATAGAGCTGGTGTGGTTTGAGCCATCCTGAAGCAGAACATCTTCCTGCATTTGAAACTGTGCTGGTGCTGTTTCTGGAGGCTGCTGTGGAGGCAGGGTAGCCCCAAGCCAGCTGTTCCCACAACTGTTACAGTGTCATTGAGCCCAAAATATGTTCTTGTAGGATGCTTGGTCTTGTGTCCTGTTCAGTGTCATGCCATGTGATACAAGACTTTAACTAGCTGATCATCAACAGACTCAACAGATAATGAAATGTTGGACTGCAGTGCTGTGTTGCAGCAGTTCCTCATGACTCCCTTAGCGCAAACACCTGTGTTGAAATACCCCCATTGATAATGTTTCATAATCTGACATAATTCTTAATAATCTGACATAATTTCATAGTTCATATTATCAGTTTAGATGCTACTGCTTCTTAGCACATTTATTCGCACACCTTGATGACTTTAAAATCTTGCAGTCTGTTAAAAGGTAGATTCTTAAATCCTATGGCATTGGAGGGAAAGATGCATTCATGCAGCTCTCTCCAGCTGTGGGGAAGAGCAAGAGAAGGTTTGCTCTTCTAAACCAGCTTGCAGAAATCACAGTCAAGTCTGACAGAGAAGTGTGTGTATACAAAGAAAAAGAAAATTCTTGCAGTGCCAGTACTGCTAAATTTATTTTATACATATCTGTACATTATGGAACAATAAATTTAATTTTATAACTCATCTAGGTACAAGATATTTTATTTATTTTAAGGGAAACACTGTAATTTTGCTCCATTTTATCTTCATTACAATTGTTTTAGAATCACCAGACTTCTTTGCCAATATCTTGTTTGAATTGATAAGTGACCTCAATTAATGAGATTACTTGCAGCAGTGAAAAGTACCTATAGGAGCCCATTAGACTGGGCCTTCATTAATGCAGGTGAAAAAACAGGCAGCTTTTTGCAAGACTTCTGCTAGAATTTCTTCGGTAATTTTTATGTTTTGGTGCACAAATTTTTTAGGGTTTGGAGGTGACTGAAGTCTCTGAGTTAGAGTTAAGAATCCACCTTGATTTTATCCTTTCTAGTTGTGCTACTGTTGGGTGTTGTTTTTCATTCCATGTACAAGAAAATTTTTCTGAAGAAGTTGATCAGTCTGAGGCTTTGCTCATTTTTCCTCAAAAGCAGTAGCAGAAGAATTCAAGGCTCCTAGAGAAGAAAAATATTTTTACATAATACACATTTTCTAATTTTTTAAAAAAGATTTATTTATCAAATTCTACTTTAGAAGAGAGTAGCAGGAGGAATTTGTTTTGAAATTTATCTCCTAAATCAAGGATTAATCAAGCATTAGAAGTCTGATTACAAACTTATCATAAGAGTTCATTGCACTGAAGAAGCAGCAAATGTGCATCTACCATTAAGATTTTTACTCTTTTGAGAATAGACATTATTATTTGCTGTCATATATTCTGTAAGAAGCAAATAGAATCACAGGATGGCCTGGGTTAGAAGTGCCTGTTAAGATCCTCCATTTCCAACCCCCATGCCATGGAGAGGGACACATACAGGCTAATTTATTCCAGCTCGTTGGAGGAGCCCTGAGAGGTGGGACAGAAGCACTTATTACTTTGGAGTAAACTGACAAATTAATGAACAACTGGTATATCTAGCCATGAGCACTTAAAATTCAGTTGTTTATGCCTGGTAGTACTAGTTTGTGCTGATTTTATATCTAGGCTCCAGCAGTAACAATTAATCAGCCTGGATCAGGTAGTGGGTTAAAACTGTAAGCTTTGTATAAAAGAAACTGTTTCTTCATGCAGTAATTTCTACATGGTGCTTTTCACTTAGAAATACAACTTTGTAACATATTGAAATGTAACAGTTAATGGAAGTCTGCTAATTTTCTAAATTCCTTGTTTCATGGAGGAGTTTTAGCTCTTCAGTGTAAATGGCTGTCCTTTGGTTATGGGATTGTAAATAGCAATTATCTGTAGTGCTTCACCGTTTGGCCAAACATTTATGAGAGAATTTGCAGGGAATCCAATTTGGTATAACCTAATTAAACTGTAAGATTTTTTGACATCTCTGACATTCTTAACAAACTTGAGTTCTCTAAAAAGCAGCCTTTTCCCTGATTTGAACAGATGAGGCTTCTATGTGTGGCAGCTGGTACTGCAAACCAATATGAGAGTTTTAGCCTCCACAGCTGATACTGATCTTGCTGGAAATGTTAGATGATCACATATAAACAGTAAATTCTCAGGTAAAGTTTTACAGAAGCACTATTAGATGAATGTTTCCCTATTAATTTTTGCATATTCCCGTGAGAATTCGTAGCTAGTTAGGATGTGCTCTGGGTCAAATTGTCCAAAGGTATTTGAAAGCTTAAGTATGATGAGGGATCAAACGGGATTTTAAAATATTTTAAGTCATTTAGACATGGTGGGTTTCAGTGATTCTAGCTTGGATATCAGAATATGAAGGGCAGCCACAAACAGCTTACAAGAAAGGTAAAAACTTCAATTCACCGCCAGAGGTGTTCATTGACAGAAGAGAAGGAGTTTGCCTAGACATAGTTTTGCTGAGGCCTTTAGATTATTGAGAGAGAGCTCTAAAGATGAAAATACAAGGTTGTTTAAAAGACTCAAAGTTATGATACATTGCAAGCAAATAAGCAGACACTAAAGTGTGGGTGAAAGCTATGTTGGGAATTAACAACAGCAAATATACATTTCATTTGCCAGAAGACTGGAAATTGCAGGAAGGTTTTTATTTTTCATGTGTAATATTTTTGTTACGCCTACTTATAGTAACACGTATGTTAATAGTGCAGCATTACATATAATAACTTTGTGTTATATTTCTGTATTATCTTCTTAATATTTAGCAACTACAGCTGCATATGTAAAATCAACTACTGTCCACAAGCCAAAATTCATTATTAACAGTCCGACTTCTTTTTAGTGTGCTGTGATAAATCCTGGTGTGGGACTAGAGTTGAGAGGCCAGGTATGACTAATTCCTGAAGCAAGTGGCCAGATGAAGGCAGGAGTGCCCAGAGCTGTCTTACATGAACCTGAAAAAATGTTCCTTATTGTAACTGCTTAGATTACTTTCTATTCTTAGTTCATGAAACAGTTTTTCAAATACTTCTAACTGGATCCTGGAAACAATTTAGCTACAAACAAACAGTCTCTAAGCAAATCTGCGTGTGTCCCCTAGGCCTAACCCCTATGGAAATGTGGGACCAAAATGTACTGAAGATGATTTTCAGTGGCTTGTTAAGCTTTTGGCCTGCTTCCAAGCACCAGTCTTCTCTCTTCTGCATCATCATTTTCCAAATATTTCTGAGTGTAATTACTAGCATTTCAGTAATTTTGAGGCCAGAGAGATGGCTGTGGCCATGTCTGCAGTGTTGCATAATACAGGCCACACAATCTGCCCAGTAGTCACTATTCTAAACCCTGTAAGAATGAGTTATATTATGGAAAAACATCAAATCTTCATTTAAAAGATTAGTATTGATCCATTCCATCTATAAACAGATTGTGTAATCTGTTTCAGGTGAGACATTCTCTTATTTCAGGCCAATACTGCTGTTGCAGTACTCATCTCACAAGTGTCTAAGGTTGCACACCTGCTACTTTGGGAGCTCCCAGTCAGTCATTCTGTGTTTGCCAGCCAAGGAATAGCTGTGGGCTTAGAGTCCAAGGGATTTCACCAATTTGTGCAGCAGTTTGTGTTTTGGAAGAGATTTCTGGCAAAGTAATGTATGTAACACGTGTCAGATCTGGATTTTCTGTTTGAGAAAAAGAACTGATTGTAACAAACTTCTTCCTCCAATCCCTACATTTCTTTTTACCTATTCTCACAGCTCTAGGAGTCCCTAATTTGCTGTGAGGCAGTGGCTGTGTGACATTGCTTTACAGCACCTGGAAGATGTTGAAAGACTGATTTTTCTGATGTTTTAAATTTCAGTTCATAGGAGAGGGCAAACTTTTCCTTAACTGTACGTCTGAGGCAGATTCATTGTAGGTATACGTGTACTTGATGAAATTCCCTGCTTTGCTGTGTGCATGGTCCAAGGTCTGTGCCCACTGTAAATAACTATTATTTTTTCTGTGCAGCCTTAGTGTAGTTTTCCCACAACACTTTCCATGAAATGTTAATTCTGTAAACAGTTTCAGTCCCATTGAAGATCATGAGGGAGTCCACCCAGGTACATATGCTGAGGATTTGAAAAAAGAATTAAGGAAAAATATCTGTATGACTAAATTTGATGTAATTTGGAAAAGTAATCCTGTTGCTCAATTTTAACATCAGTGGGAGTTTTGCCTGTTACAATTTGGCCCAACTAAGCTAACTGTAAAAGTGCCTAGTTTTCAAAAAAACTTAGTAAAATGTTCCATAAAAGAAAGCCAGATTACATTAAGATGAATGGGAAGGCAAATTCTGGAAGAAACATGTGCAGCCCAAAATGAAATTATATGCCCACACTTCCTAAAGCTTGGAGCTAAGAACCTCTGCTGGCTGAGTATGTTTGTAAGAACCCTCCAAACTGAGTAATTTTCTTGGTTGGTTATCTAAGTTTTTTCATCTTCCCCACTGACTGCTGCAGGAAGCCTGATCTAGACACCGATCAGTAATTGCATCCAACTGCTAATGACAAAACTTCTACAGAAGAGGAATGTACTGTGAAAACCATGGAATCACTGAGTCATTTGTGTTGGAAGGGACCTTAAAGATCATTTGGTTCCAAGCTGTGGACTGGGACATTCTCTGCTAGTCCAGGTTGCTCAAAGCCTCATCCAACCTGTTCCTGAATACTTCCAGAGATGGAGCATCCACAGCTTTTCTGGGCAACCTGTTTTAGACAGTAAAGAATTTCTTTCTAATATCTAATCCAAACCTACTCTATTTCAGTTTAAAACCACTCCTCCTTGTTCTGTCACTAGTCTCCCTCATAGCTGTCTTCAGTCCCCTTTAGGTACTGGAAGGTGCTGTAAGGTCTTCACAAAGCCTCTTCTGCTCTTAGGCTTAACCCTAAATGTTTCAGCCTGTCTTCAGAGGAGAGGTGCTCCTTTTAATTTTCCTTTTTAAAAATGGGGGTTGTTTCGTCTTTTCCAATGGGAACGTCACTGAACTTTTGTGACTTCTCAAATGTGATGGATAGTGACTTAACCATTTCATCTGCCAGTTCTTTCAGGACCTGCAAATGCCTCTCATCAGGTCCTGTGGACCTTCAGGTTCCTTCATATTTTTTAACCTGGTCATCTCCTACTGTGGCTAGTTCTTCATTCTCCAAATTCCTCCTTTGCCTTCTGCAAGTTGAGGGGTCTGACTGGCGCATTTGCCAGTGAAGACCAAGGCAAAAAAGTCATTGAGGATCTCAGCCTTCTCCTTTCCTGGATAACAACCTCTTCCATTTCCTTCCAGATAGGGTCGACATATTCCCTAGCACCAAATCTCAGTACAAATCTCTAGTGAATATCTCAGACAAACCACTGGGTTTGTTTTGCAGCTGAGGTGAACCACTGATAGGTGTGAGTGGATATGTTCCCATGGTAATGGTCTCACAATTAAAAAGCTGACACTTTTGGTTCATTCTTTTAGGTGTCAGAAAAGTCTTGATTCTGGATTTTTGCATGTGATTTTCTCATGCAAAAGGCAACCTGAGGCTGCTGGAAACTGGATGTTTGAGTGACCAACACATGCAATTTTAGATCCAGAACAGTACTGATCAAAGGGAGTCCCACCCTTCCTCATTTGTGTCATGTAGGAGGGAGGTGTCTGTATTTGTGTTTGGATCCATATCCCTGTAGACAGACTAGTACATTGGTTATGGTTTACCCTGGGCAAAGTCATGATAAAAATGCTGCAAATCACACATGTGCTTGCACAACAAAAGGCCATCATATTGCCTGGTCTCTGGGTAATTTTCTGCAGTGTTGTTGCCTGAAGTTCTGTGTGTGTCTGAAGAGTAATATCTATTTTTCCTCTGAAGATCTACCTGAGAAGGGTGATCAGAATCCCACATTTAGCCATCTGTAAGTCCTTCCAGTTTTGTTAGTCCAGATTTTATAGAAGAAAATATTCTTTGTCAGTTTAGTGTCTCTGTGAAGGAAGGTTGAGTAAACTAGCACTTTGTGTTGCCTCATGTCAGTGTAGCTGATTTATGGTTTAGTGTTTGGTGGGGTATAGAAAAAGGACTGGTGTGATAGACACCAGCATTTGGTCTTTGTTGGTAGGATTGTCTTCCTTTGAGCTTCTCATAGAGATACAGTTGCTGCTTTTTTTTTAAGCTCTCAGTGAAAGCTGAGATGATGCTGCTGATATTTAATCTTTTTTACCTGTGTATTTCTTTCACCTCTTTACATATCAAAACTTACAGTAGTTTCGTACTAAAAAAGCCATCTAAAAACTCCTAGAGGTCATGGCAGCAATGGCAAAACCAGACTGGGAATTGTTACCCCAAGAACATACTATTTTCCTTCTGTGACTCATGCCTTTCTTTTCAAAAGCAAAGCAAAACAGCCAATAAATCAGTTAGGTGTGAGGAACTAAAACACTGGAAAAGAATGTTGTATTTGAGCGCTTGTGTTGCCATCATGCTGGTAGCTGACAATAGCAATTTTTCATTGCAGAAATAATAATGCTTGTCATCTATTATTTAGAACATTGGGAATGAAAGAAACCTAAAATTTATAAAATCTCATGGAGTAGCCAGGGACAGGGCTGTGCTGAGAATGTGTACAATCATGTGCTCCTTTGGGATCAGCCATCCTAGTTGCTATGAAGTTAATGCAAAGGCACCGTTGGTCCCTTGATGGGCCTATAGTAGAATATCTTCCGTAGGAACTGTATTTCAGATCATGCTTTCATATGAAATGTATTGGCTTTATTTTATATTCTGTAGATAAGAATATGTCCCAATGAATATAAATAAAGTGGTTAGTTTAAATTCAGACATCAGGGTTCGACATGAGGCAGGAATACTTCATTTTCTTATAACTGCTTTCCTTCTGATAGATGCAGAGGCTGAAATATGGTTCTTTAGTGCAGTTATAATTATCACCTTTACTATAAAGAAGAGGCACAGACATTTTATATAATACATGGCTGTGAAATAAAGTCTATATTTGATAATTCCAAGTAAGGTATTGGAAATGCTTTGGATACTCGTTTCTAATGTTTTTTTCCTCTCTTTAATGTAGAATTACAGCAGTGCATTTCTAAAACTGTGTTTGCTGTGGCCATCTTACATGATGCAGAAGAGTGGTGAAAAACATTAATGAATGTTGAATTTTTAGTGAATTACTCTGACTTCTGAATTGTAATGCTAAATTAAGAACACTGGCATTTCTAAATTCTGTGATGACCTGCAGACCACTTTGCTTATAGATGCAAAGCCATCAGCTTGTTCTGCAGCATATTACTGACATGTTGTGCTACAAACTAGCAAAGTCTTACCAGTTTTTTTTCTGATGAGATTTCTTGGGTTTTAATTTTAGACACTGAAAAATCTTGCTTTTTGCAAGCAAAACCTGCTTTGAAGGGCTCACTTGAAACTGGTAAATGGGTTTATTGTAGAGGATTAGGAGAAAGTTGCCAATATTTCGGGAGGCTGCTGAATTATATACACTAACTACCAAGAACTCAGATTTGGTGAACTAAAACTATGTGTTTGTTATTTAGACCTCAATACATGTTGTAATCACAGTCTACAAGAGCCACCATTCAGGAATACCAGTGCAGTGGAATAGGGAGAAAACAACTGGATTTTGTATTTTTGTCACGGGTAACTGTTTCTTTGTTAAACCACAGGAGACATTGGGTCTTCCATTAAAAAAATGTATCATGACTATATCATGCCAGAATAATGTGCTTTTTCAGCCGATTATCCATATTTTTAAGGTTTTTAAGAGCTCAAATCTTTCTGTTCTTCAGTTTATCAATAATTTTGCAAATCTTTGCGAAAGTTCTGTTAGTGTGAAAAAAGAGAAGGATCTTCTGAGTCTGCCGCTAAGTTGGAAGAGAACTACCCTTTCATTATCAAGAGCTGAAAACTTTCCAGTTTTTAATGTTAGGGCTCAGATTTTGAAGTGCCTTTTTCAGCAAGTTTTAACACCTGTTACATTTATTTTTCCTGAGTCTTTTTTTTTTTTTTTTTTGTTCCAAAAAGGGAGTGAAATCTGGCATTTGTAAAGAGATCACTGATATAAATACCAATATTTTTTTAAAGTTCTAGAAGAATTTTCAACATTGGTGAAGTCTATGTCACCTGAAGACCCCAGTAACAGTATTTTAGCAAGGGTGCTGTGAGTCAAATTGATGTGTACTTCAGTTGATGCCTTGGACTCATGGTGATAGCTTACACTCACAAGTGGCATCAGTATGTCAGTGTTCATATTTCCAAGTCAACTAACAAATAGTTAAAGATATGAGAATATAATAATTCTAAGTCACTTAGAAAAAAATAATGTAAGCAATTTAGAGGTGATAGGAAGCAGTTTGCTGTTAAATCTCAGGACTGTCAGCTGATATGCCTTTCAACATCTTTCATGACATTTTTGAATTTTATTGTGATAAGATCAATAATTGAAAACAGTCTTCATGGAGCTTATTATAAAACACTGTATTTGAAAAAAACCCATTGCATAAGATTTCTGCGTAAAGTTGCTTGGTGATAAAATAATATGGTATAACTTGATAGACTGGTATGAATTATGCAATGCATATATAATGGACAGTATATTTTTAGAGGCAGTGAAAATGAAAATATAAATGTATTATGAAAAGGAAAAGTTAAAGTAAACTTTTCTGGTACTTCTGGTTTTCAAAACCGTTTCTACATTCATGTTTTCTAAATGGATCAACCATGAACATATAGTAATGGAGATTAACTCAGCAGAGACAAAAAAATAGATTTTCTTGCTCTGGGCTACATGTGGTATTATTCATGTGGTTAACTGTTGACAACACAATGGGTATGAATTAATACTAATATGTTTTGTATTCAGGGTCTTGTTTCAATTACAGAAGTTTATTATGTAATAATACTTTTTTTAAAAAAGTATTTTACATGGTTAATTGCCAAGGCTCTGTCATTTCTATTTATCTTTACAGAATAGTATACAATTCAGTGTTGGAAAATAGTTCCAAGACAAGAAATATAATCTTCTGTCCTCTTAAGCAGATGAGTCAACTTCTTCAGCCTGTTGTATAATCTGCAAAAGGCAGACACATGTTGCTGGCTGCATTGACAAACTTGAAGGTGATGTATGAGGTGCATGTAGTGCTTATAAAAAATAATAGAGATATGGCAGCTTTGTAAAATTATAAATTTTCTTCAAGATAAGTGCTGAGTATAGAAGGAGTGGAAATCAAAGGTTGTCAAGGAATAGTGCATTGATGAACAATTGTGAGCACAATTCTTTGCAGTTTTCAAGAAACTGATGTTTTGCCTTTCTCTCAGATATACAAATATCTTTCTTACATTCCACTGACTGCTAAAATGTACCATTTCATATTAAGGTATTGTTATAAAATAAACATAGAAATGTTAAAATGAGCTTTCTGGCATCTAGAATTGGGTTCTCTATCTGCCTGTGGGACTGGGAGTTCTCAGTGAGGCACTGAGTCCGATTTTTACCTGCAGGAAGGTAGCTTAAGAAGCACAATGATCTTAAGGTAGTTCTATATTATGTATAATTTACCATGTTGCACTGTAATCTATCATGGATTTTTGCTTCCTGTTACTGGGGAGTATATACATCTAATATATATATCTAGGCTGATTTGTAGTATGCAGGGGTAAGGTATTAGTATTACTACTTTAAAAAAAATAGGTGTAAAAATGTAAGGTTCTTTCTGCTGTTGGCTCTTTCTATGCAGGGAAACAGATTGGTTTTTAACCATCACTGTGAAAACAAGTCATTGTTTTCATCAGCCAAAGAGGAGTTTGATAAAAGCCCAGAAAATACCCTACAAGTCACAGTGCTTAAGTATTATCAGACCCTGTAACAGCTTTCTTATGTCAAGGGTTTGTAACATTTCATGAGTCATGTGCCATGTTACATGGTTCTTCCTCAAACTGAGTTTAGCCGGGCCCAAGAAGAAGATGAATGAACTTAGCAGATTCAGGAGCTGAGAAACAGCTACCTTTCCCAGGAGACGGTCTCAGAATTCTGGGTTCCTCTCCTTCTGGTCTGCAGACAGTCTGGCTTGTCCAAAATCCCCATACGCAATATTTTTTGCACCTGCCTAGGAGGTTGCTGGCTTACCCTTGAGCAACTCCTGGGAGTGTTGCAACTCTCAAATCCTTCATGCACAGTTCTGGACAAGGAGTAAGGCCCTTTGGGTCTGTTTGTGTGTGTGAGATGTTGGAACAGTCTTGGGAAGCCATGAAGCACAACGAGAAGTTACCTAAGGAGAGGAAATGTGTCTTTTCCACCACAATGTGTCTCTCCATAAGAAAGGAAAAAAAACACATTCACTGGTGAGCATGCTGGGCTGTCAAAGTCATGCTAAAAGATAATCATGTACTTGAATAGTAGATAAGCAAAACTTTACTATATTAGGCTTCTTCCCTAGGTGTCCTTATGCTTCATTTTAAATCAATTTCTAATGTTGTTACCGTTCCTCTGATTTTGTGGTTAATTTTTCATCAGTTTTGGTCTTGTTTGTGAACTGTCCATGCCTAGATTGCAATTTCACATAATTTGTTTATTATGCAAGACTGCAAAAAGGATTTATTCTTTAACTAGTCCAGTAGCTTGAACCTTAAGATCTGTAATTAGTCGAATGATTTTTGACTCCTGCTATTTCTGCTCTGCTTGGAGCAGAACACAACAGCCACTCTCTTCCCAAAGTAAGTGGCTTTTTTAATTACAGAAATTTTTTGCAGTGTATGTAAAACCCATTTTCCATAAATAATCAGGAAAAGTGTACATTCTTTGCATGCTCATAAAAATTATGTGAGGAACGTTATGAAAATGATGATGAAAAGTTCGACTTAGAACTTGTTGATTTGGTTTTTTTTTTTTTAACTTTTTTTCAATCTGTGGAGATGTTGCAGTGGCTGTTTCTCAAAGTGTAAGCCTTGATTGACTGATGATTTCTATTTCACAGCTGCATATTACCAGATATTTCTCTCCCCTCTTTCCACTTGAAGAAATAGTGCTGTGGTATTATAAATGACTTGCACTCCTTTGGTCTAAGTGGAATCTAGTAACAGCTTCCACTCAGCAGGTGACACTTCAATACTCTTTAATATCCTCATAAAAATGGAATATGAAGTAGTTGTTTGTAGATGCAAGCTGGAATGAAGAAGAAGGGCCTTTCTGTTATCTCTTTCCCTGTAAGTTTTTGTCTGTTGGTCAGAAAAATGATTGCTTGGCTTCATGGTTGCTTGTTTGGAGTGGCTGTCTGGAGGCGCAGCTGTGGAGCACCAGTCTGAATCGGAGCCACATTTTCTCTGTTCACCTGTCAGCTTGCTTCATGTAAAAGGGAAGAAAAGCCTTGAGCTCCTGAAATGTGGCATGAACTCAGAGCAGTTCTGAGCTAGCAACTTCTCTCCTGACTCTGGGTTCTTCCCAGGTGTTGGATGATTGGTTGAAGATGGCTGAGCATTTAATTTTGGAGCAGTGGTGGAATGATGGTTTTATCAGGGAGTTGGAACATTCTGAGAAGAGTGGAGACAAATAAGCTCTTATGTGTAGCAGACTTTACAAGGTGAATGAACAAAGTGAATGACATATTTGGGAGAAAGCAGAACCACCTCAACAGGTGACTGTGTCAGTGGCTGACCCAGGTGCCCGCATGCACCAAGAGCAGTTACACTCGCACTGACTGGAGTGAGGATTGTGCATATCCATGGTGACTCAGATGGAAATGCTTTTGGGAAGGAGTTGAGCTGAGATAGATGCAAGGATAGTGTACTATTTGCATGTCTCTCCATCCGTACAGTGGCAGATTTGAGTGTAATGCTTTACTAGCTTCCTTTTTTTGTGAGGCTTTTTTTTACTAGGCAAAACAGCACTGTGGGACTAAGCTGTACAAGGTGCTAGTTGTCCTGGACTCCCTTCCTTGGCGGGGGAATCCTAAAGGAAGCTGTCTTGTGCATCATGCCCTACAATTATTCCAGCGTCTCTACTGGCTGTCTCTAAGCATGCAGAACTTTGAATTGAAACAGAACATGACCATATATAGTAGGAATGTGCTTTCAAAGGATCTTACTGGCTTTTCAGGGCTCTCATCTCTGTCATGCTTGGCCTCTGAAGGAGAATATGCACCAGAAAATGCTAATGGTTTTCTTAATGACACTGAGGGGCGATGCACAGCTGATGGGAAAGAAAAAAATCCAGATCTTAGCCAGGTATGGCCTTTTCCCTGTTATTGTGAAGTAATCTGAATTGAATAGAGAAATAACTGACTATAATAGAGAAAAAGCAGATGAGGTAGCAGACATGCATCTGCCATTTTCAGCACTGAGAAGTGTTTACTGGAGGCAAAAGATGATCTTATAATTTGGATCCGAATTTTTGAATGCTTCCTGCTTCCCTTCACATGTTATAATACAAGGTTTAAAATTTTAATTGTAAAATCTCAAATATTGATGTGCACAAAAACATGTGATGTGTTTCAATGCTTGCCCCCAGAAACACTCTGTCTCCTTTGGTGAGAAGTCTAAGAAAATTAAGGGCTTTCACTAGTTGACCAGCTTGACAAAAGCTTCAAAACTTGATCCCTAGGAAGAGATTTTAAAAATTTGCATTTCCTTGATAGAATCACAAGCCTGATGTGTTTGACTGTAAGGGCCAGGTATGTAATGATTCTATTAATGCTATTAAGGACATCTTCCACACATCGTCAATGATGGCTACTTATGAGATACTTGCTTGTAAGAAGTTGGATATGTATGCTTAAGTGTTTGTGGGATTAGGTTTTGCCTTGCTCTTCTGATTTTTGTCTAATTCAAGGGAGTTACAGGATTGGCATCTGAAGACATGATGTAGTGATGGCTTCAGGGACTACTTCCCCTTTTACCAGGTGTTCTCCAAAAATAGCCAAGTGTAGAACTAAGTAATCATTAAAATCTAGGTCAGGGGTGGTGGAAGGTAAAGCCTACTTACCAGTTGAAGTTTCTGGCTTGGTAAAATTCTGGTGCTACTAAATATTTGATTTTAATGATGTAGCACCTGATGTCAGGCTACATTTACCTTCTTGTTCTACATTTGCATAATGTAGTGGTTTCTGTTGCTCATTAGACGTGGGTATTAGGCGTATAAAGTAACTGCTTACATCTACAGTTGCTCTTTATATTTTAATTTTCTGTCTGTATCTTTAGGGAATTAAAAACAATGTAGTAATAGTTGTGCATTTTTGGGTTTTTAGTTAGGTTTATTCAACCATTTTGCATTTTCCAGATAGCTGTTGATGTGAAATTAAGGGTGGAGATCTGTAATTACTTCAAAGGATACCAGAATCTGTTTATTATTTTCCACTCAAGTGAGTAAACCTGTCACAATGTCCAATATTTAGTGGCATGAGAGTAAACTATACTTCATAATTTTGTCATTAAACCAGTTTCCCCCCTGCCCCATTCATTTCCTTCCTTATGTTTTTGTAGCACGTAATTTTCTTTAGGCTGAATTCTGTATTGGAGCTGCACAACAGTAGATCTGATCTGATTAGGGAGGTAAAAATGTGACTGTGAGAGTATTCATCTTGGCAGAAGATACGTGATTAAAAGAATGGTGAGACAAAGACAGAAATCTGTTTGGAGAGATGTTGAGTGAGAAAATCTCAGAAATATTCCACCATATTTATAGGCTCCTACCTCACTATAAAATTAAAGCTGTCCTTTTAACGTGGTGGTGAAACTGCAGGAAATCATCATCTTAAGGTTTGGATCCTTATTTGAAGTTGTTACCAGGCTGTTACACTCTGAAGTTCCATACAGTCTGGCTGCATCTCATGTAAGAATAGGCTTTTTATTTTTGTGAGGTTTTTTGCTACTTCCTGCCTCTGCTTCATCTGGAAATGCTGTAAGAAAAGCCTTTCTTATCACATGATATTTCTAATTAATATTTTTACATTTCAGCATTTTGTATTCCCGTCTGGGTGGAGGTTACAAGGATGGTAATTCAATTTAATATTTGACTGTGTATGAAGAAATTTTTGGTTGAATAATCTGGGGGAAAGCAAATAGTTTTAAAGCATCTTTATTAAAATACACCACGACTTATATTGTCCTGGAACAGTGCCTCTAGGTCTGGGATTGTAGAGTAGCAGGAGTGAGTGTCCCTGGTGTATTTATTACCTAGTTTGCATCAAGACTCAATTATGCTAGAGAGATTTTTCATTGTATTTTGAGTACTTAGTGGACTCAAAATAACAAAAATTACTCACAATGTATTATGTGTATCTTGTACTACCCTTCTATAATTATATCAGTAGTCATTAAACTGATTTGTTTAAAATGGGGTAGTGAAAGCGTGGTGTTTTGTTTTTTAATTCCTGGCCCTCCTCATTAAGAAAACTGCAAGACATTCCTGACTGCTTATGTGCTGAGTGTCTCTGTGGTGGTCTATCCATGAGTGCTGGAGAGGTGGAAAGAATCTCCTATTGGAACTGACAGTGAGTCTACTGGCTGCAGCCAGAAAATGCACTCAAATGTTTGTCTTAAGTAGCATATATATGGTATTTAGCTTTTTAAGAATTGTTTGGAATTCTTTCAAATAACAATTTTGCATTGGAAAATGCTATTTTGTTAAAACTCTTAATTAAACAATCTATTTGTTTTCTTAGTCTCATGAAAATGTGGAGGACGGGGTTGTGAGTTTTGTGTTTTTGTGAACCAGTCATCTCTGCACTTTTCCTGTGCAGGTATATTGAGGAAGAGCAAAAATGTACCACATTCCTCTGGGGATGTGGGAAACTATGGATGAGATTCAAGCCCCACTTAGACTGAGTAGTGCCCTAAGTGAGAGGCAACTGTATACCCTGAGACAGATGAGATGTAATAAACACAGCTGTCTGTTTAAACAGTTTGAGTGGACACTCCATGAAATACTGTCCTTTAAGGCAAATGTGTCCACTACCATTCCTCATAATAACTGCCTGCTGTCCAGGTTCTTGGTTATAGGTAATGCATAAAAATATGTTTTCTCATAGGTAAAGTACTCATAAAACAAAATCTTTCACAGTCTCAACAACAACAAAAAACAAACCAGTGACATGGGTGTTACTATCTAGTTTAGTGGAAAGATAAAGTACAGGAGAAAAAGTGTGTGTGCTCTGAAAATGAAGTATTGTTGTAGAATATTGAAAATTGTCTTTCATGACAAATGTGTTATAGCTCAGAGATTACTCTGAAAGGAATTATTTTTTGTGTTCTCTGAAGGTATTTTCAATAATGTGCAGTATGACCAAGGAGTTGGTTTCTCAATAGAAACTATAGTTATCCTGAGCGTTTCAGGGTAAAGCATAGCTCTATATGGATTTTGCTGCTCGGACTATGCTTAGCTTTTGGGTTTTCTCTACTGGACTATTTAGCTGAGTTGAAACTGCTATTAATTTTTTGGTCCATTTGTCACAAAGCTTGTGACCTGGCTCCCAGTGAATATCCCTTTCCTGAGTACTACCTAGGTACCTTGTAGCTAGCCTGAAAGAGATGAGGATGTGTCTCAACACAAAGAATAAGAATGTTCCCATACCCTTTTATAATATGAGAGGTGAAGAAGCTTGGGCTCCAATGTGCTCTCCAGTTATTTGTTCTGGGATTAAGTAGAAACTACAATTTCTCGTTCTTTCCATTCACAAGCTGTGTAACTTTAATGCACTTCTCTTGAAGTATCTCCAGTCAGTGGCCAGGACATCTTTGTCATTTCCATTTCGTTGCAAAGAGTGAAAAGGTTCCCTATTCCAGCCTGTACCATTTGAATAAAGAGAAATACATAAGGCCTAAAAGAACTAAGCATAGGAGAATTGAACTGGAATTAAATATCTATTTACTCCCATCTCCTTCTTAAAAAAGCCCAACAACTTGCAAACCAATTGATCAGCTACAAGAACATCCATGCTGTAGTAATGAGGATGCAGTTGCTCCCTTCTGAGGCAGCTGTTCCACAGTGCCATGCAGAGGATCTTTTTTCTTAGTATGAACTTTCTGTTGCAGCACATAAACTCTAAATTACTAAACTACATAAGTATTTAAGTGAATTCAGCTTTACGGGCAGATGTGCAATTCTCCAGCTGAGATTTTCCTTTATGTACCTTCTCGCAATTGTGTGAACTAAGAGTTATAGTGCAGGTAGCTTTTTTTTTTTGCTTTTTTTTTCATGAGAGAAGGTTTTAAGGAAAAATTGTAAGAAATTCCAACTACAGTGATAATATTTTTATTCTACTTTGGCTCTTAAGGATTCAGTATTTCAAATACATTGCATGTCACAAGTTTTTTTTATCTGGCCTTTTGGCAACACTTAACCAACATTTTCTAGCTATGTTGTATTTGCAATCAAAAATCAGTGGGAAATACTTTTGTTCACACCATCTAACATTTAAAAAAAATCTACGGAATTCTTGGTATAACATGGAATTTTCTATAGGATTTTAAACACAGAGGAAAAAATAATTATCTCATAGTATAGAATTATATAATGAATTAATCTAAACCAATTATAAGATATTGATATATCAATTAATAAAAAAGCAATTATAATTAATCAAAATAATTATATCATCTTTGAGCTTAGGGTACTTTTATGCAGAAATCACCTGGATTTATTGTTGGTTTTCTTATTGAGGTGGCTGTAACAGTAGCCTTTGATAGCACAAGGTTGCCCATGAGAGTGTGGCCCAGAGCAGGCTGGAGCAGAGTCCAGTGTTCTGGCGTCTTGCCTGGTGTCTGTGCCAGGTGGGGCACTGACCTGTCTGGGCAGCTGGATGCTCCTCCATCTCTGCATTGTAGCCTGCTGAACCGTGTAGCCTTGCCTTCAGATTTGGTGCTGTTCAGGTCCTCTGAGACTATCTCCCACATTCAGCTAGACATCTCCAGCTTCTAATTTAGTTCAAGGGCATAAAGACTGGATATCATCAGGTCACACAGAAGAATGACGCTATTAAAATAGCAAACAGCTGGTATTTGTATTTTATTTTTAGCTTATTTCCTGTTGTTTTCTTGTGGTTGCTGATGTCACAAAAGCTTCCTTTCTAGTTGCTTTGCTTAAAATATACATACATTGTGCATATATATGCATCTTCATGCCAGAGTTTGGTGTTACATTGTCCAGTGTGTTTGTTTATGAATGAGGCAGTATTGGCTCAAACTCCTCAAGAATGAGAACTGCAAGGAACTTGCAGAAGGGCCTTTCTGTGAGGCTTTTTCTTCTTCTGTGAGCACAGCCGTGAGAATTTAGATGCTTAGCAGGCCCTGTTCCCAACTTGTGTGCTTGTAGCATGGGCAGGCAGACATTTCGCCTGACAGACAGTAGACAGTAGACTTCAGTCTTGGCTCAAACACTGAATGTCTCTTCTCCTTTAACAACAAAGCATTGAATAAACATTAGTCCCCTGTAGAACATAATGTCAGAACAAGTCATTCATCAGGAGTTACCATATTTATATGGACTGTGAGGGAGACTGTAGGGTCTTCAGATGGTATAATAGGATGCTGTCCCTGGAGGTGTCATGTGGATTTTTGCTCTCTCTATTTTTAATTCCTCTTTGAAGTGAGTTTAATGAGTCATGCAGGACTAAAATAAATGCAACAGACAATAATTCAGCTTCCTCATTTCTTGCCCTGTTCATGCACTGACCAGACATTCTTCATCTTCCTAATTTCCGATCTCCTCCCCCATATCCATTCACTTCCTAAATTTCTTCAGCTTAAGACCACAGAACCCTTATGATTACTCATTTGGGCTTATTGTTTCCTTTTGTTGTCATGACAGGTAGCCAATTCTCATAAATGTAAGTTATTCCTGGACAGGTAAATTTTAGCTCATGCAGCATTGAAATCACATGTTAAGGATTACAAGGAATTCCCAGCCTCTCATAAGCAAACATGTAATTAGAAATTATTTATATGTTTATTCCCTGCTGGCATTTGCTGGAGCTGGAAAGAAGAGGAATTTTGTCAAAAGCTAACTTTCTGTGTGTTTATTTTCCCATTATTTTCTTAGTGCATAGAGACTGCAACAGAACCAAAGTTTTTACACAGTACTGCATATTGTGGTTCAGTCCTGGTGTCACATCATAATTTTCACCACAGCGTCATGTCCAGTGGCAGTTGAGGCATGAAATATCCATACTTTGTTCAAAATGTCCTGTTCTTGGCACATTTGTGTTCATGTTTTTAAAAGAATCTGTAGTTGTCTCTAGTGAGGGAGTTCTATTTGTACTTTAGTGGCATTAGGAGGTCCTGGCTGCAGCCAGGGTTTGACTCTTGTCCATCTGGGATCTCAGAACTTCACATGAAGTCTCTCAGTTGCATTAGTACATCTGAGTCAGTTCTCCTTCTGCCTCACTGCGTAGCAAGTAGCCACAGCTTCCATTAGAGGCCCTTCAGTGGAGTACCTACAAGATAGATACACTCTCAGAGATTTCGTAGGGTGCCCTTTCTCTAATGTAACATGCATATACATTCTATTACAACTTCTCTTAATTTTCTTCTACTCCCAGGTATTATGACAACTTTACCCAGTGCACAGAACGTGAAGCCAACAATGCAAGTTGCTTTTGGCCAAACCCTCTTGCAGAAGGCTTTATCACTGGAATTCATAAAAAATTCTTTTCAAACTGTTCGTCAGAAAAGGTTCACTGGGAAGATCCACCAGATGAAATTCTCGTAACACTGATCTTGATCCCAGTCATGTTGACATGTGCCATGATAACACTGGTAGTATGGTGCAGCAAGAGAAGTGATATCCTGGTGTAAGTTCTTCTTCTGGGCCTTCTTTTTCTTCATTTCTTTCTTGCCTAAACACTAAGAAAGGAGGATGAAGAGAGGAACGTGGCATAAAGATTTCAGATCTGCTGAAATGGAACGAATGAGATACTGAGATGCTCCTGTGAATGAAGAGTTGCCTGCTGCTGCGAGTCACTGCTTCTGTCTTGACCATGAGTGTTGCTGGTGGAAAACTCTACTTCCAATGAGCTTCATCAGCATGGAATTCACAGGCAGCTTCCAGAAACAAGAGAGTTCCCAGGCACATGGACCCCTTGTCTGCAAAAGGTGTAAAGTTACTTTCCTGTCGATAAAGGTGGCTGGTAAAGTTTTGCAAAGCTGTATGCGTGTAATACTGACTGTGGGAGAAATAATATCTCTTGAGGTTTTGTGCAGTACACTCAAGGTTTTCATCTGTGAACCCTGTGACTTGGAGACATCACTGGCGAAGGAACTGATTATGGATGTAACCAGGTGACAGCTTTTCCTAGAAGCTAGTCAAAATCATCATTGTCAAAACTGGGAAGTATTGTTCTGGCAAAGAAACAATTTATGTGTCCAGTGACTATCTGCATAGGGAAATTATCATGCCACGTTATAAAATAGTTTATAAATTTCCTTTAAGCCTGGCTGCTTAGAATTTTATGTCTTACTAACAAACTCTGGGAGGATATACAGGTCTTACTTTACAGAGCTGGAAAACGTGAGAGGAAATTTTCTGATTATAAATATACTAAGAAGTAATGAAGAAAGTTTCATATGCCAGACTCTTTATTTTTCCTCTTTTATAATTATTATTCTTGATGACTTGTGTTCACTGTATACTCCCCACTCTAACTTCAATTTGTGCAAGTGATATATACAAATAAATATAAAGGTGTCCTGTTGATTGAGGTGCCTTTCAGAGTACATAAATAATTCTTTGTCTTGTGAAGAGTGTGGTGAAGTTTGAACATCAAAACTTGGAACAGAAGTAGAGGGAAAGAGAAAAAATCTTATTCCATGAAGTTATGTAATAGTTAAAATAAAGGTCATGTGTTCAATACAAAAGAACTTCTCTGTGTTGTAAACCTTCCTTTCACAACATGCCTTTCAGTCCAATGTTATTCTATGACAAGTGTGCAATATCTGTTACAAGCGACTTTTCATTTTTCCATACCTTATGCACACAAATAAAATACAGTTGAATGGCTGAGTAATTGTGTTTTATATATTTTATAGTTAGATTTTCTCCTTTAAGATTCTGGCTCTGTGTTTGAGACTTAGGTCTGTGAATATTAAAAACATTTCCATGTTTGAATCAAATTAGAAGTGCTCAATTTACTAGATTATTTATCTATGTACATTGTATAGAGATAAATAAATAATTCCTATAAGCTGTACTGGTTTGTTTTCACGTCCTTTCACAAGGGTTGAAGGCACCAACTTGTTTTTTTATTACTCAGATGCTGGAATGGTTCAATTTCAAAAGCGTTTCCTGTGTGTTTTTCCAAAGACTCTTCCTAATTCACTATATGCTAGCAGAAATTGCTCTTTGTAAAAAAGAAGAATGAAATAATGTATTAAGCAATTTAGTTTAATTTTCTATTTAACTGTTATTTTCTGTATTAAAATGCATCGGACCACAAAACTAGTGGTCAGTTAAAATGCCCAACCCTTTCATTTTATCCAAAATATTATTTGGTTAAGCATTTTGTGTGGCCAAAACCAAACAATCTTATATTCTGCATGGAGTTTCATTTTAATCCTCATTTACTTAAACTTCAGCAAGCTTCAAGGAAAGTTTCAAAACTTTTGTTTGGAAACCACATAACAAAAATTTTGACTTTTAAACAACCACATTCATTTCAATCTAATTGTTGTGTTTGGAGCAAATTCTGGACTGTTTCTGACTCATTTCAAATCATGTTCACCTAATGAGCAGGTTGCCTGAGAAATATCAGTCAGCTTAATTCATAAGATTAATTTATAAAATGCCTGGGTACTAAGTGGAGAAGAAATTTTGATGACCTCATATCACCAGATGTGTACTGTAGTCTTTAAAAGAATGCCTTGTTTAAAATCTGTAGTTCAAAGAGTCATTCAAAATGCAAGATCTAAAGAAATAGAAATAGTAGATTTTACTTTATGTGCCGTGGTGTAGGGGTAGAGGATTCTGACACTAGTCTGTGCTTTGGAGGTGAGAATTTAATCGTTGGTGTGTGTCTTCCTCATCCAAGTGTGATCTTCATTTACTTTTTGTATAGCTGAAGAGGGGCAGAGAAGTTGAAACAGTGCATGGGAAACAACACTGATTATTTAATGTAGTCTCAATGGTTTAAATCTGAGAAATATTTATAGTGATTTTAGGAAAAAAGCAGCTGCAGTAGTTAGTTCTTAACAGTTCTGTACATTAATAGGGACCCAGCATGATAACTGTTGAATCTTTTGACATAGGTTGTACTATGTGTTGATGACAGTTAGTGGTTAATTTCTGCTGCATGGGCCTTGCTACCTCTCCCCCAAAGCCTGTTTCCATTGGCAAGAGAATCAAATCTGATACCAAGAATCTGGCTCATTTATTAATTGCAAATTAACTTGATATCACAACAGAGTCTCAGGAATAAAGATATTCAAAAAGAAAGAAAATAATTTGCTCAGAATCCTTCCTAGAACTGGAACAGTGGTTGATCCCCAGCAATATTTAGGCCAAAAGAGAAGTGATGGATAGCTGACGTTGCTGTGAGTTGTGGGATTTTTTGCATTCAGTAGCAACTGTGGAAGTGTGTATTTCCATGGGTTATAAGAGCTTGAGCAAAGAATTAACAGAAGAAGATGATGACTAGCAGGATCAAGACAAGCAGCAACGACTGTCATTTCTTTCAAGAAAAATTGCAGGAGGCCAAAGGAAGAACAGCTCCTTCAGGGCAAGGACAAACATGGTCAAGAACACTAAAAAATTTGGTACTTTCTTTCAGGAGTATGAGCTCATCATAAGCAAGTTAGTAGCAAATATCCCTTGGGGCATTGGTAAGGAATGGTGAGGAAATCCTGCATGCTGTCTGCATCTGTCCAGTGTTCATGTGGAAGGAATTTACGGCCTCTTTCATTTCTGGCATCCCTACAATTAAGTGGTCGTATATGGTGTAAGTGCCCTTGTACATGGACTGGGCATCCAGATGGATGTACAGGAATGCTCAACAGGTGTACCCATTTTTGTCTGGTGTAGGTGATGTCTCCTCCTGTCTAAATGTCATGTGTGGATCCTGGCAGCAGATGTCCACCTGCTCCAATACATTGGCTCTCTTGGACACTGAAGAAAGTATGAATTTTGCAAGGCAGCAAGATGTAATGCTGCAGTGCTGGACATTATTTTGCTTAAGCCTTGATTGTCAAAAGCATGAGGGTATTTCAGAAAATGAAAGGTCCTGAGCTGTATTTGCAAAGTCTGAGTTCCATAGGAGAAAAAGAAAACATTGTATTTTTTTAACTCATGGGTGGTTTGGAAGGATAAGGACAATTAGGGACTGTCATTGCTTCTGAGTACAAGAAGAATGGAGCTCTCTATGTGCTTTGACAGAGATACCTATGAGCATGCAGTGGTGTCTTAAATACTCAGAAGTGGACATAGAAAAAGCTGTTGAATTTTAGTTGAAGAGTCCGTTTCTTCTCCTCTAACAGAATTTCGAAATAAGCTGAAACCCTCAACTAGCTCTCTGGATTTGATAAGAAAAACAAATTATCTTCACAGTAGGAAATCTGAGGAGCATTGAGGCTACTACCTTGTCTTTGGCTAAACTCTCAGCAGAACATTTTGAAAGGACACAAATAGTGATGGTGCATAATAGGCATAATTTGTCAACACCAACTGTGCCAAAACACTCGGGGAGTGGAGGCAGAGCCAGGTGGTCACAGCCAGTACAGAGGTGCCACCCTGCTTAGAGCTGGCTGCAAGAGCTGACTGTGCTCTGAGGTGTCTGGAGACACGTCAGCGCGGTGCCGTTCGCGGCTTTGAGCCACGTGCCTTTTGTGCAGAAACCAACGCCAATTGACAGCCTGACTGCTGGAATGGGGACAGCTTCCAGTGAGTTCATAGTAGATGTGCCTTTGTAGAGTTTCCTGGGAGTGTGTGTATGCAGACAACACTACCAGGCTACTGGGGGGTTTTGGAACTTGCAGGGATGGCAGCAGCATAGCTGGAATTGCTCCTTAAGATTTGACATTCAGCTATAACTGAGTTCTGTCTAAATCTTTCATGGTGGGATATTTTTTTTCAAGTGTTTGTATCTAGGTTGTAGATGTCTGCAGGAGAATAGGGTCTCATACTTAATTTTCATCACATTCTAAGGGAGACTCTTGGTTTTGATGAGATTAATGGGCAGAAATGCTCTCAAAGAACCTAGTGACAGTTTCACTGTAGCCTCAGCTACAATGTAGTAGACATCTAAATTATAGAGGATGTTAATCATGCTCCCAGGTACCTTAGATCTCTGTTCTTCAGTGCTGTGTCTGAGTAGGGAATAATCTTGGGACGATGCTATAAGCCTGTTAAAGCAGAGCCCTAAGTTTCTGAAAAATGCCATTGTATTTCTCATCTATGATTAACATTAATATGGGTCTTTTGTCATCTTCATTCTCCTGCTGCTCAGAACAGCAGGAGAACGCAATTTTTGCCTGACAGTTTCAATACCATTAAAGATTCAGAATGACAAAGACAAAGCTTTTTAGCACATAGCTGCTTAGAAGTGAAATATGTTGAGTGACTTGGAAGCTGACTGAACTATTCTTGGAGAGCACACCAGGGAACTGCATAGGTGTAGAGACAGTGGGTGGGAACACAAATAATTCCACTGACACAAATCACTTTAAATCCTAGGAAATTATGATACATTTAGTTGTTCACCTCATAAAAACAACCATAGCTTGTAATTCAAAAACAACTGGAGAAAATCTAATTATATATGTAAATATGTACCTTATTCTCCCTACTCTTCAACAAGACTGTAACATAACTACAAGGGGAATGTGCTGCTATTTTCCAGCTAATAGTTGTTGTATACATTATGGAGACTCCATGACTGAGTGTGAGGAATATATCTGCTCAACCTTTGATGCATAAAGAAATTCTGTATAAACGAGAAAAAATTATATGGGTTCCTGTCACTGCAAAGAGTTTATGTGCATGAGAAGCCATTGGAGGCACATATGAGCACAGAGCTGAGCTTCATTAGAACCAAGACACTTGGGGAGACAAACTGATATCAGTCTTGAAGCCTGCCTGTGTCTGGTCAGATTCCTGTAACACCAAAGTATTTAGATTTTGATACATAATATTGGTCAATTGTTGTAAAAGCAAGCATATGTATTTCATGAGAATTGAACAAACAGGTTGTTTTGTTAGGAACATGGATAGGAACTAAATTTGAAAGCAATAGCACATTCAATCATTCTTATTTCAAATGACTGTAATGAGGCTTGGACTTGAGTGAGCTGTAGAAATCTAATTAACTTAAATATTCACTTCTAGATAAAATAATGCATGCAAAGTTACACTTTGATTTTTAAGTTGATCTCTGCCCTTTGCATGAATTTTAACCTGAATGAGCAGAGAAGGGTAAGGAAAAAAAAGCCAAATGATTTTATGAAGTAACAAGAATTTTGCCAATTTATTTAAATAAATTAGCTATTTTTTATTGCTCTGGTTTATTTTGCAATTTTGACTTTGTATAAAAGTACATTACTTTCTTTAAGGTCAGCATGGATACCTTTTCAAAGACTTGAAGGTGTTAACACAGACAACTGGTGTCTTGCTCTCTGTTTTAGTTTTGATGAAAATATTGGACACAGTTGTTGTCAGGGTTGCAGTCTGAGCCAGCAGACCTGAAGGAATAGCCAAGTCAGACTATAAGGTGGGTCTATAAGTCCCACTAAAACCTTCTTAGTCTTAGTGGGACACTGTAGTAGAGTGCTGCTTGGGGTTATCTGGAGTCAGTCTGCAGACTGAAAAGCCTCACTTGGAAAGACTTGAGTTTGCTGTGTTTTGACAAAGGGGGAAGACTTTTTAAGGACAACTGTTAGTAGTTGAGGTCACAGTTTATAGAAACTTTATAGGATCAGCATCTTAGAGACCTGTGTACTGGGATCCCCATGCTGGGATTTTGAATAAGCTCACTCCCGTGCGTTCGAGTGTCTAAGGAGAGATATGTGCTTAAGGTATAACATTTATGAGGTGGTTGCAATGAATTTTCCTGTCAGCAGGGAGTGAATCCCCGTTCTCTTGGACTGCCAAATTTGTCCCAGTTTATTTTAAAGTGAAGAGCTCTGCCAGCAAATATTTAGCCTTTTTAGGAATTAATCTGGGCATTACAACAATTTTTTAAAGCATTTGGAGAAGCACCAGTATTTGACAATCGTGTTGGCAGAATATCTGCAGACTGCTTTTTTCTGTCTTCCAAACAATTTGGTTTTACTAGCCAAAATAGCATGGTTTAGGAGTACTTTCTTGAGCAGAGTAGCAGAACCGGCAGTTCTTTTTAATAACTAAAACCTTAATACTTAATGCAAAATATTTGATAAATCTACTACATGCATTTTCTTTTCCCAAAAAGAGCATAAGAAAATCAAAGTGTTATTCATAATTTCAGTACTTCAGATATGGTGATTGATCACTGGATCCACTTCATCTGCATGCTGTATATAATCTGAAGTAATTATGAAATTATTTTTATTTAGCTGCAAAGAAGTGAAGGAAAATGCTTCTGACTCTGGCTGCATACTGTGGTAGATTATAAGACTGAAAGATATGGTGTTTTGTGTAATGTGCAGTACTGTCAATGTATAGTCTCGGGTAACAGTTTAGTAATACAAATCAAGGGCAGAAATTGGTCACAAATACTTCTAATACTGCAGAAGTGTAGTAATGAAACAGGAGGGTTTTGCTGAGGGAAAATCGACATTATGGTATTTACTTACATAAAAGATCCAATATGGTAGTTTATGATGCCAGTTGAGGCTTTTACTAAAAAATGAAACCCAAACCCTGGTAAAGAGCAGGAATAGAATTAGATGGATGCTTGGAAAGGCAAAGACCTAGATCTGCATTATCTGCTGAAGTTTCCCAGATGTAAACTTGTTTAACTCGAATCTGTCAAATGTTTTTGCCCTGCTGTGGATTGCTATGATTAGTTATCCTGTCTTCCAGATGTTTAAGAACATTAAATTCAAGAGAAGAAACACAGCTAATCAAGTAAAATTTATAAAACAATGCAACTTAACTAATGTGTGTTCCAGAGACCATAAAGCAGTTAATTCTGTGTTGAAAAACTGACATTGCTCATCAGTCTTTTTTGTTTGTGTTTTTTTGGTGGGTTTTTTAGTTTTGTTTGGTGTTTTTTTGGTGGTTTTTTTTTGTGTGTGTTGTTGTTGTTTTTTTTTTTTTTCTCAAATATCATTGATCACAGTCTAGTGTTATATATGGTATTACAGTTTTAACCATGCAATGTTTATTGAATTGAAGTGCAATCCAAAGTCTAAAGAAGTACAATTGAAAGATGATGCATTTTTGTATCGGGAGTACAACAGTATCAGTAGTTGAAACAGAGGTTGGTTAAGAATTGCAGTTTCTCTGCACTTAAAAATCAAGTTACCTTTAACTTGGGTGTCTCACTTCAGGCTCGCAAATGTGAAAGTTTTGATTTCACTTGGTTAGAGGTGGGTTAATTGTATAGGTCCAAACTCTGTTTTACATTCTCTAATTGTATAGTATTTATAGAGTGTTATGAACATGATAATTTTCTACTAGTGTGCTTTATGGTAAGAAATCAGAGTTGGACTCCCTGTCTCTCAGTGGAGTAACAAAAAAGGTCAGCTCTCTGTCTGGAGACACAAGGTGTACTTTTTTGTGCAGTTAATATCACTCCAGTTGCCAGGATGAGAAGTTTCAGGGAGAAGCGTGGTAAGAAGTAGAGCAGTGCATGCTTTCTTTAGGCTCAAATTCCTCTGAGCCCAATGACAAGGGCTGGAGTCCAGAGAATTCAAAGAATAAGAACTTTCCTTTTGGACCACAGCATGTGCCTCTCTTAACAGTCTCCTTTAATGGGGTTAACCTTCATTTTCATTCAATGGCTTTAAAAAAATGTCTGTCAAACATTATCTCCACTGCTGCATTTCTTAATTCTCTTTCATTCTTAGTGCGGTCTACAGAGTCTTAAAAATTTTTCCCCTTCAGAAATACACCAAGCAGCATTTAAGGTTCCTTTAAAATGTTGCTGGTATTTATAAATGTTAGCAAATGGAAAATATTGTCTATTCCACTTTATCTTGGCGTCTAGAAAGGTTAAAAAGATGCATGTAAGGAGAACTAAAAAGTAACAGACATATTCTCTTGAGAAAAAAAGACAGTTTCCAGCTGATGTAACACTTGACAGACATTTTATAGTACCTGTAACAAGTGTGTCAAAAATAATATAATCAATGTAAGTATTCATTTAAATTTTTATTATATTTGTAAAATTAATATATACAAAAGTTGTAGACTGATGTTTTTCCTTGGTTTCTAAATTTCCGTAGTATATTAAAGTACACTGTATAGTGTACAGAGGTTTTGTAATACAAGTCAGGACACGTAGGATGGATTTGTCATACTCATATTCTGTTGTGCCCGAAGCTATTATTAAAATCAAAGTCTTCAGAGAAGAAAGGCCAATGCAGTAACCAACTGGACCACCCAGCTCACAGACAAAAATAGAGCATAGTTCTCTTTGTTGAATATATGCTGTTCTTGCTCATGGGAATATGCAGTTGGAGGAAAAAATGTGGCTGTTTTTCTTCCAAATATTTGTTATAAATGGAATGCACCATTTTACCCTTCTGTAAAGTACTATCCAGAGTAAAAGCCTTGGAATAAAAAACAATAATACAGTTCATGGTGTCTCTTTTGAAGCATTATTTCACTGTTCAAGGGTACAGGCAAGAGAATTGATGCCTAGTTGTCTGGTGGAATTTGAAAATGGACAGACAATACAGTGTGATGAGCACCCAGCAAAAGCTGGCTCTGTTTTGCATTTGTGCAATGCACTTTATTTATGGAGAATGAATCTGCTTCTTAGGGTAGATGATTATCACTCGTGCACTAGGGTTTCCAAGTAATTTTTTAAAGTAGGACTTCTGGAAAGTATCACCTTTCACTGAAAGAGAATATACATCCTCGATGAAAACCAAGTATGACATTAAGAGTCATACATTTACATGTCTCTTTACATTAAGAGTAAAGTTTTCTCTAGAAGGTGTTTCCTGCCACCTTAACTTGCCAGCCAGGTCCCATCCCAGGCATGTCCCTGCAGCCTGGTGGGTCCCTGCCGCCACAACTTGTTATGTGGCACAGGGACAAGGGTGCACTGCCTTGCCGTTGCTCCCTGACAGCTGGACACCAGGGAAACTCTGATTAACTTATTGTATACACTTTCATGCCTCCAAAGGACATGATGTTGTTCTCACAAGCCTGTGATTACCAGCAACAGTGAGACGCTTCTACCCCATTGCATCCCGTGAAATAAACCCCTACAAATCTGAGTGAAAGAATGCATTAGCAGTATGTAACATAAGAGCAGTCTCCAGGGCAAATGTCACTTAATGTTTATAAGTTAATGGTAATAAGAGCAGTAGAGCTAAATTGCCTTGTTAACCTGGGAGTGTTTTAATTGAATAGAAGTCGGAAAGCAAACTTGCATTAAAGTGCAATCTATTACAATGCAATCCATCAGTCAGTACTCTAGGGTGGCACATCCCTGACCTGGGAAGTTGTTTTTTTTTGCTCAAACTTTTAGCATCTTTGATGGGTTCAGTTGCTTTGTAAGCTTGTACATTTCCATGGTTCTTTCCTGACTTGTTCTTAAATGACTTCAGAATCTACTTGTGCACTGGTAAAGTCAGTTGAGTTGATCTGCTGACCTGCCTTTGGCTGGTTTATGCCAGAACTATGACATGTATAGAGCAAAATTTGGATCCAGCTCTGAAACTGATGGAAGAGAAAGAGCAATTCCAAAAAAAGGTTTGACTTTGACTGATGTTGAATTTTTGATTCAGCATTAGTGACCGAAACTTGGTCTTTTGAGTGCCATCACAAATTCAGTTCCAAATATTCCCCCAATATTGTGAGGAAATTTTGCCCTTTTTGGTGTCTGAAGGGAATTAAAAGGCAAGGGAATATTTCCAGCTGCAGAAGAACTTTCAACCAGATACCTTCTTCTTGAATTAGTCATCAGTTGCTGTGGAAATTATTAGTCTGCGTGCTGGTAGTCATTATGTAGACACTAGTCTGCTAAAAAAAATTGTTTTTGAAGGAAAAAATACATGAGATTTAAAGTCATAGAAAAAAAGGGCTAAAAAAATTAACTGCAACTATATTGTCCCTGACAGTCTCTTGTCTTACAGCTTTACGGATAGTAATAGAAAATACACCTGAAATCACAGAAAACTGTGTCAAAACATTTCTCCTTTTTTTGAAAACTGAGTACAAGTTCCTGTAAATTCTCCCACTAAACATGATGTATCTGAGACAGCCACGGGCCTTCCAAAATGGAAGATGGTTTGTAGTGGTAAACTGTTTATTCGACCATCAGCAGTAAATATGAGGCATGCTGCAAGCCACATATTTTCTGGGACCGATGATCAAGACCAAAAGTTAAAGAGTGCAGCTAATGTCACCAATGCATACTGTTCCTTAGGATCCCACAAAAGACTGTTCATATCAGAGCAATAATTTCAGTTCTCCCAGGGTCATATGATCAGCTTCCTCGGTTTTATTTCTACTCTCTGGGGTGAAAAAAGTGCCTGAGAAAAAGTGCCTGTGTTATGTGTTTCTCTTAAGAAACTGCAGGGTTCCTGGCTGCTGCAGTGGATCAGAAGTGTGCAGTAACTGCTCTCTATTTATAGTCCTCCTTTGAAACTGGGATAGATTGACAGGAAGTCCCAACCTATTGACAAGGACAATGCAGTTTACAAAAAACCTACATGATGCCATAGGGTCGCTTTTACTGCAGATGGCTTATGACTGTAATTCAGAAGAAAGGTCATTTTTATTTCAATTGGCTTTTATTTTGGGGGAGGTTCCAAAGAAGAAGAATCCCAGGCAAAGTTCACTCTGACTATATCATACATAAGAGGCTGCACTAATACTTAATGTGAATGTCCTTCCTTGGTGTGGATTCTTTGCACTGAGTTTGAGTGCAAACCAGGCACTCCCCAGGTTTCCCATGCACCAGTTTGTCCATGTGGACTGAGATGGAATACTGGCCATACTGGATGTTTGACCTTTTATTCACTGTGGTGCCTGAAAACGACTTTGTTTTAAGGTGTGTAATACAACTGTTGAGCTCAGGGGAGTGATTTGATCCTTTCTCAATAAGTTACCATGTTGTGGATTTTTGCCAGTAGAGTCAGTATCAAGGACATTAAGAGTGGAACCCAGGTCACAAACCCGCAGCAAATAAATACAATAGAGGAGCCTACCACTTTCTATTGGCTTTATAGGTCTGGACAATGGGAGTCCTGCATCTGAACATATGTTATTAAAGCTACACAAAATCTCTTGGATGGTCTGTGAAAATAACTGATTATATCCCTGGCTGTGTGCTCTTCCTAAATTATTTCCTACATAAGGGGAAAGAAAAGAAAAGGGGCCACAGAGCATTGATCATGCTTGCCTGCTTTCACATCATGCATGTAAACTGGCATGGCTACTGCAAAGCATGAACTACTATTATTTAGCTGAAAACTATGGTAAAAAAGTTGAGTTGTAGAGTGGTGTGCTACGTGTGTATGTATGAAACTCACAGTTAGGAATACCAGAGAATTTTGAGATGAACAAAGATAATCCATTAATGAAACACAGCTCTAAGGGGATGGAAATTTGCACAAAAAAATCTTAAAATAATAAATTAATTATTTATGTGCCTATTATAATTATTTTAAAATAAAAAAAATTAAAATAAAATTCTGAAGAAGCAACTAATTTGCCACTTCCCAAATATATAAGCAATAGTACCAGAGTGGCACTGTACAATGACGTTGTTTTTCTGGGGAATGTTTGTTGGTGATCAAAAGATGGGAACTACACAGTCATAGTCTTTGGGAATTAGTCTTAATGAATTATGAGGATGTCATAGATCAGTAAGCTTAGCTGAATGGAAACAAAAGCACACAGAAGATTTGGCTGTAATTAGTCATCATTTCCTTGATTTTGTTCAAAACAAAGTTATTTTCAGTTAAAAGGAGGTATATTCATGTTGTTGGTAGAAAAAATCTCCATTCGTGTTTTTGCCCAAGTTTTTTTAAACCACTGATGACAGAGTGGTGCCAAAGCATCCATAGATTTTGTATGAAATGCAGTAGATGCTGTGAAGAGTCTTTGGTTTTCTGATTATTTATTTTTTATAAACCACATTTTCCTTGGTGTGTAACATAGGCTTTGGAAATATTAAGTAGATCTAACAGGTACAAAATTCTAATCTAGTGGGCTTCTTCACACAAAATATGTGGAACTTATTGGCCTAGGAATTTTTTGAGATAGCAGCAGCAAAGGCCAAACTGACTTATTGTATGGAAATCAAGAATATTAATGTTACCAAAGCACACAGGAGTCATTGGTAATTTTGGAGCTCACGTAGGCTTCTGCACAAAAATCTAAATTAAAAAATGGTATAAAGCAGAGAGTAGCTTTGAAGTCAAAGCAAATAATTGTGTGAATGCTTCTTGTAATTCATCTATAACTTTCAAATTTCATTTGGTCTCTTTAATACACAATGTATTTGGGTTCTTTTACCTAGTCAAATAAATATATTGACTGCTGGAGACTGAGAAGGCATTTTAGAAGGAGAAGTACCTTACTCTAGCTTACTCTAGCTTTCTGGATTATGCCCTCAAAGAAGAAAATAGTAAACTGTCATTTAGTCTAGAGACAATTGTACCTGAAACTGAAGTGAAATTTCCCCTAAAGGAGCTCTTTTAGCTCATTGGCCATAACAGATTTCTGTGAGTGTGAAAGGAAGGATTAGAGAAGGGGAAAAGAGTTCTTAATAAATACATACTCAAGCATTCCACTGCTTTTCCAAAAGAAAAGCTACTGACAGTAAAAAAAAAAATCAAAAAAAATCTGGACACGTCCAATTCTGGTCTGGCTGAGAAGTCTGGCTGAGGTATTACAGTGTAAGTCTGCTTTGCCTGACATTAAATAGCTTATTCATACAGAACAAGCAGGAGGTTACAAGTGAGCTAATTTCAAGAAGTATTTTACATGTTTGCAGCGTATGTGAAGTATCTCTAGAATGGAGATGGAATGGCTCTGGTGACCGATCGCTACTGCTTACTTAGATCTGAAAATCTGAACTACTTTCTGCATTAAGCAATATGCTTTGTTCTCTGCAAACAAAATGTGTTTTGGTCTTTGAGAGGACTTGGAATTATATATAAGGCAAGTGAGTTTAGATTGGATGTAAGGAAGGGATTTTTGTGGTGAGGGTGGTGGGACCCTGGAACAGGCTGCCCAGAAAAATTCTGCATGCCCCATCATAGTAAGTTTTCAACATCTGGTTGGATGGGGCTTTGAGTTGGAGAATGGGACTAGATGATCTTTGATGGTCCCTTCCAACCCAAACCATCCTGTGATTCTGTGTCTTCTGGCTTTTTTTTCCCAATTAAAAATACTTTAAAATTATTATTATTATTATTATTATCATCATCATCATCATCATCATCATCATCATCATCATCATCAAGTGGTTTGATGATTCTGTATTTATGTTCCTGGACTGCTTTGGTTTAAACAGACTCCCAAATTCCCCAGGATCTATGTGCTGATACTTTGTTATGTGAAACAATGTTTACAAAAGTAATATGATTTTAGAAGAATGCAAACCCTGTATCACTGTGTGGATCCGGTATTGACTCCTTTTAAGCTTTTTATTCACCATTTTCAAAACTTCTCAATCAGGCAACTGATTTTGGTTTTTTTTTTTTTTTTGGTCATGAATTGTGAGGATTGTTTCTTTGTTGCCTGGTCACAGGCTTGCTTACATGACCTAATCTGCATGATCCTCATTTCCCATTAGATTAATACCTGCCTTAATTTCCTTGTGATTTTTCTTCTAAATCATGCTGCACATTATAGGGAAACCAAGGTCAAAAATTGACTGCTACAGTGATTTTATAAGCAGTTGCCATTTCACTGACCACAAATAACCTGAAATTATCAGAGACTAAGAGTTTGATTCATCATCACAATATGCCAATTTTATTCTGCAGTAAATTCACTGATTTGACTGACCAACTCTGAAATAAAGATAAGTGGTGATGAATTATGGATTTTTTTTTCATTTTATTTTTTATTTTATTTTATGAATATAAAAGTTACATAGCAAATAAAGTTTGCTCTTCACAGAGTAGTTATGTGGGGAAACATGCTTTCTGTAAATGTAAAAGATGCAAAACTGGCAGCAGTTAAAAGAAAAACACTAGAGAGTAGAGGGTTAGGTTGGATAGCTGAGTGAATTATTTGCTTTGCAGTACTGCTGTTGATGTTCTTGCCTCTCTCAGGATCCCTTTGGAAATAAATTAATATATCCTTTGGGAAAGAGGTACATGGAGCAGAGCTAGGAAAGAGATTATACTCTAATAAAATTCAGAACTGTATCTTGGGTATACTTTGTTCCCATAAGGAAAGAGGGAACTTCCAGAATCAATTGATGTGGTCTATGACTTCCTATTACCTTAAATTGGCAAACTTTGCAGAGTCTGGAGACTCAGTACTTCTTAAAACCAGGGTCCTTTAAGGCTAATGGTAGAATAAAGCCCTCTGAACTTAGCTCTAGTGCCCTGGCCCCGGGACTATCTTCCCTTGGGTGTTCATTGTGTATTCCAACTAATTTTTTAACTCTGCAAATTTTTACCCTGTTTTACTACTTCCAATGCTTTCATTCCCTCTTGGATACAGACATGTTCTTTGCATTCTAATTCAGCTTCCTCTTGTGAATTAGTTTTCAATTGGAAAACTAATTTTATTTTGCAAATAAACATAAGACAATTGACTCTTGCTGACTTTATGTTTCTAATAACAGAAACACTCATTTGACTTCTGCTTTGCTTTCCCAAAGAGCACACTGTAATTTTGTAGGCCTGTCTACTGAGGTGGTCCCCCAAATGAGGACAGCTGTATTTTCCTGGTTGGCTGTATGGATTCATTTATGTAAGGAACATAAAAGTTCCCTAGGACTGTTAACAAACAGTGCCACATTATTAAAAGCAAAAAAGTAATATTTGCATGGTTTTAACAAAACATTCTCTTCTTTGCTATAGCCATTTATGTCACATGTCTTATTTCACCAATGTAATCTTCTGGAAATCAGTAAAGGTATGACAAGTTAAGTCAAGCTAATAGTGCCAGATTATTAATGATAAGTGTTGTGTATGGATAACAAACAACAGTTATAATTACTTGGATGGACAATTCAATAGATATTTTCTGTTGCTATACACAGAACTGCTAACATCCACATTTATATTGCAGACTGTACAGGAAAAAACATTAGCATCTTGTGTCAAAAATTAAAAATGTAAGTCTTACAGGGCATGCATCCTGTTTTTGTATTAATCTTTAGGCTACAATATGTCCTTTTCTGTTGCATGCTGAAGATTTTTGTAGGTTTGTTCACGTTCTAGTTCTTTACAGCATTTTAGTTACCTGTTGAGAAATCTATCCTTTGGCATTTTATACTTGTGTGTGGTGCAGAATCCTGACATTCACAGTTTGCAATCTGCGGCAGAACTGAATTTTGTCTTCCCTGGGAGGCAGAGTTTTGGGTTGCAGGCTTTTTCCTGACAATGGCACTGACATTGTCAGCTTCTACATCATGAAAGACATATAATCCAAAATTTATTTGGACTTTTGAAAAATCTACTTGCCTTGATGCAAGCTGTGACTTTTTCTTGCATCAGATAAACCCTGGGTAGGGAACTGAGAACAGTCTATGCTGTGTACTGATGAGTTACCCCATGTTATAGTCTTCCATGTGCTCATGTCCTCTTGCATCAAAGCAAGGCAATAGACTTTCTGTAATATGGACGTGTTGGATCTTACAGTTTCTGAGGTGAATTCTTTATCTGTATCTGCCTGATCTATTGTTTTTTCCCTTGGAAAGCTCATGAATGTATCTTTGTTACATACCTAGGACGGTTCTTGAATTATAACTGTGAATAATTGCATGGAAAAACATATACTTCCTCTATGCCCCCCAAAGTAAATAAACCAGTAATTAGTCTGCAAGAAATTTCTGCAATAATCAAGAGATGCTAAGTGATGAACAAAGACAGTGCAGTGATATATATACATTTGTTGAAATGTTGATTTAGCAGAGAAAGGTCCTTGTTTGTAAACTTTGGAGATATAATACAACAATTGCTTATTCAAGATGAGCCTATGGTTTGAGAAATTATAAAGTTGAAGAGAATAGTGAAGGAAAGTGAAGCTGTTGTTGCCACTCTTATCACTGGTTGTACCAAACTGAAGTACGTTTGGGTATTCATGAGCAAAAGCACTTAAAGAACTTTGAATAAAGCAGATCTTTGCAGGGATCTGAGGTTGTCCACACAATAATCCTGATGTATTTTTGATGCAAGTGCTTGAAAAGTTGATTGGGATTCTAGCACATGACTTGGCTGACTACTATGACTGGGTGTGCACAATGACTTCTCCAACAACAAAAGATGATTTCTCTGAATCTGTGAAGACAGCAGTAGAGCAATCTTTTAGAAAGATTCATTCCATGTCTGGATTTTGGTTCATTAAATGAAACATATTATTTGATATGTCCTAAGGATATCACATTAATAAAAAAATACTGCATTTCTTTTGTAAAATAATAATTAAAATATTCCTGGAAAGTAATGGTTGCTTTATGAATTAGAGTAAGACTTTGAATGAATGTGAGAGAGAAACAGGAATGAAGAGAAAATAAATAATATCTTTGGGGTTTTTTTTAGTTGCTCTTTTCATAAAAACCCCTCTCTGGACCACTTAGATCACATCTCATTGAGACATTTAGTTTCCATCTGCAAACTATAATTTCCTATGGGATATATAATGGAAAAGCTGGATCCAAATGTAATTTGACTGTATTTCACTGTTCTCAGGGAGTTTACAGTGTTTTTGCTTTGGAACCCATTCTCTTTTGGAAAATGCTGCAGAACAGCTGGGTTTTTTTTTTTTTTAGTTCATAATTGGGCAGAAGTAGCTGTAAAGTAAGCTTTATATCCTGTGCCCAGACTGCTGCATGGGGATTACAAAACTGCTGTATAGTTCAACTTTAATTTTATCATAGAGTCTGCAAGGAATAACATTATATTCTGGAAAGGTTTTCAGTGGCTTGCTGAGTATATGGATCCAAGCACGATGTTTGGCTTTGAGTTCTGTTCATTTTATGTGAAACTGAAGAGCCCAAGTATAGTTCTTAGTTATCACATGGGGAGTGGAAAAGTTGCACTTTTGTTTATGAATCACATCCTGGTTTTCCAGAAACAGAAAAATATTTTTTTTTTTTTAAATTCACAGTGAAAGGCTGAAAGCAGGAATCATAAGTTTAAGGTAAGGTCTGTCTTAATGAATTATCTCAATTTCACCCGACTTTATAAAACATTCTACAACCCGGCATCTACTAAAGCCCAGCATTTTACTGGGTAAAGTTGGGAAAAGGATGTAAAGCATTGGTAACTTCAAGTAATTGCAGGATTAAAATGTATCTGACTGTATCAGTCAATATAAGTCATTGAGTTTTTTGGTTGAGTGATACTTAAGTGTTCTAGAATAATGTCCTTTTTCTTTCTCATTGTATTACTACACCACTATCTAATCTTTAGGCAGGCCAGTCTTCATAGTTGATTACCTCTGTGGTTCCCTGAGGGGTAGATATTAAGTCAGAACAGATGAAAAGGCCACAGACATATGTACCCTTATCACAGATTCCTGTCTCTCTGCTTTAGAATAAAATTTTCTAATCATAATCAAATGATTCAGCAACATATAAGGAACGGGGAATATTTGGTTGCATTGCAAATGTGTAGGTATAAGTGATGACATTATCATAGTTAATACACATACAAAGAATATACTGCCATATTAGAAGAGCAGCAGAAGCAGCCTAAGTTAAAAACAGCTACAGAAATCAAAATCAAACCCATAGGATTATGGAGGTAATAAAGAACACACTACATGCCATCACATTATGGAGTATAAGACCATATGGCAACAATGTAAAAGCAATGGAAAAATATAGTAAAGGGGAAAGGGGAAGTACTGCAATTTATAGAAGCTTACAATGTCAATGAAATTAGAATTGGCTCAGTAGGTTGCAGGAAGATTATACAAAAGTCTCACAATGAATGCATGATCCTGAATATGACAGTTTCTGCTTTGGATTTCCCTGATCTAAGGGATGAAAGTGTTTTTAAATTACTGAAGAACTTGATTGTATGAAAAAAACTTTATTTGTACTGCATGATAAAGATGTTCCTGTTATGTAGATACAGAGTGGTGATCTCTGATCCCTCTGAACTTGAGTCTACTTGAGTTGTTTAGTTTTGTTCCCAAAAGGAGACATGTTCATACGTTCATCCATTGTCAACCTTCCAGACTTTCTGAATGCACTTAACTCCAGCACACGAACAGACAGTATCCCATAGTTATTTAGCCACTTTAAGGACTGTGGTGGTTGAAAAACGAATGTTTATAACTGACATATTAATCCCAGAGGTTCAAGAACCATAGCACAGGAAACTTCTTATGTGTAGTGGTACAACAGCGTAGCCACAATAACATTTCCAATGGGTATTATTAAAATGGAAAGGACAGCTTTGTGGTTGTAAGAAAACTTGTCAAAAAGAGAATAAAATCAATACTTCTTAGGCAAGTAACAAACTTAGGTGTTTCCTTTTAGCACTCAGTTAGAAGAGAAATAAAGTCCCAATCTCAGTATGAAAACTAATTCCGAAAGGATTAAACCTTCAGTAAAATTGAATAATTTTAGTATCTTTAGTTCTACAGATAAGAATAACAACATTCCATTTGATTCAACCCCTGTTTGAAGTATGCAGTTCTTTTGTATGTCTGATAACATGGTGTCCTCAAAAAAGCCAGACTTGTGGTTGGCACTGGAGCCTATGCTAGTTTACTACTAGGGGAGGTTTACGTTCTAATTGAATTAGCAGGGAAGTAAGGAAACAAAAGAACCATTATGTCAAGATATAATTTTCTTCATCAGACTCAAACAACTACTTTCTCTTTTAGTGGTCCCTGCAGTACAACCAAGTTAGATAGATGGTGCATTACCTCCAAGACCATTGTTCTCTTGAACAAATGTTGCAAAGATAAGCAATTGCCATGTTGTCATTCTGTTTAAACAAACATGCAAACAAGAACAAATTCTTCTGAACTAAATCAATGTTTGAATCGTAGACTGGGTAAAATCATTCTTTATCAGACACCACTGGATATGGAATAATGAAATGATATAATGACTGCACTCCTGTTGTAATGTGTAACAGAGAATTCTTGTATTTGCTGCTAGAAGCAAAGCAATGCCAGACACAAATGTATTCTGTGTCTCTCTTTTTCTTGAAATACACAATGAATCTCCTTGCAAAACAGGAAGTGAAATGTGAATGGGAGAATTAGTGAAAGAAAATACTAATTGTAGGTAAGAGGGTGTTTCCTTTTAACTGAGTTTATTTACAGGAGTTTATTTATAGGAGGGGATCAAAGAAGAGTATGCAAAAGACTGAATTGCGTTTTGATAATTTGTCCCAGACCCTCAGAACAAGCTGACTTATTCTGAGTTAGGTGAAGAGCAGGCTGTATAAGAAGATTCAATTCGCTTTCTTACAGTACAAACCCCTACACTTCCAGTTACATCTCTAGTGGTTTCCATCTTGTTTCTTCCTAAGTAGCATGATTTCATATGGCTGCACTTGCAGTCCCTTTTAATTTTTTCCTTTTTTGTGGTAGAACTATGACACCATAAAGTAATTCTGCTGTAGGTGAAAACAGATTTTGCAGTAAATGTGGATGTTCCAGGATATAATTAGAGTCTGTAGTGGTTCCAAACAGATGTAGCTTTTGTGCTGTGGTGGAAAGTAGATTAGCCTTCTTTTAGATGTGTATGAAGTCAGGTCCCTGTATCAAATTATATAACAGATTCAAAATTAGGCTTATTATTTAGAATCTACATATATTGTTCACTGAAGAGAATGGAAGATTGTCCGTATATCCTCATCTTAGATGGCTGTTATTACTTAAGATTAGTACAGAAATTAAATTGGAATGGGATGACTTTTCTTTTCCTGAGTAGCAACTGATCCAAGTGTATGTTCAGTCTAAATTACATAGCCTCTCCTAATCAAGGAGTTGGCCAGATTTGTTGCATTTATTGTTTATAGCTCCAAATTCCTGGTCTTTAAAATTAGAAACAGTTTTCCTGCTCCTCCATGGCTGTATTGAACAGCTGCTGTAAGTAAGGCTTGCTCTTTCAGTAGTGCATGGAGGCACTCTGTGCAGCTCTGTGCACAAGTACAGACTCCTGCTATTGCCACAGTATGGGTATACAGGCTACAAAATACAGCAGTCTCTGTTTTTTGACATGGAAAATATGTATAAATGTGGTCCAATTAAAGAAGAGCAATATCTTATGGATTAACAGATTGATTTAGCCTATGGATTTTGCGGTGAGAATTACCTGCTACTTTGATTATCAGCAAATATATGGGTGTAAGTATAATAATCTGTCTATGAAAATAAATACAAATTCTCTCTTCTTTGCAGCTTGAAGCTTGCCTCATGTGTTTGGTAAAACAAAATTATGGCCACATTAAAAGCTGATTTTAATATCGAAACCCAATTGTAAAATCCAAGAAATTTTGACTATTTACTTAGTGCTTTCCAGTTAGTACCTCTTGAGCATTCATGTATTCCATTTAAGAACTGTGGTGATTATTAGAAGTAAAATAAATTCCTATTTTCAGTATCTATGTTTTAGTTTCAAGCTTTTCATTTTTAGAAAGGCTCAGCTTTTTAGCTGTAAATTCTGGTCAATTGTTAACCAAGACATTCAAATAACTACAACTAAACAGTTAAGTTAGCAAGCAATCTGATTATTACTGATATCACCTCAGTAACCTGGTGATCAAGTTTTGAAGTAGAAGTTTGGACCAGAGAGTATACAGAGGTACCTTCCAACCATGGTGATGCACTGATTCTTTGATACTACTCCTCATTTCAACTGTAAGCTTTCACTTAAATTCAGATATATGCAAATAGTATAGCTACCCCTTAATTAGGTTTTTTAAGGAAAAATCTGGAATGAAATTAATTGGTTAATTTTATTCACCTTTTTTCAGGCTTTGTTTATGGAGCTGTAAAAAAGAGAAATCATCAACAATGTGGGAAGGAAGAGTTATTTAGAAAAAACGAAACTTAAAATTCTTAAATGTAATTGAAGAAATTTGTGTTGGTATACAATAACTATGAAGTTATTTCACATGTAGTATGGTCACATTATACCTTTGCCTACTTCTAAAATAGGTATGTTGTACATCTGAGAATTTTTAGTTGCTTGAGTCCTTTGTTACTTTCTAGAAATTGCTTCCTTTCGTCTAGTAAGACTTTTCATTAATATCTTCCTCCTGGGTCACATCTATGTATGTTATTCAAGGCACAATTTAATAAAGGTCAGAATTTCTATAATTTTCTATTATCTAGGAAGTGTTAAAATTGAGTGAAATATGCCCTGCAATTGCAAACAAAACCAGAATCAGTCTTGTTGGAACAATGCAGTCAAATTATTAGCATAATTACAAAGTCTGTCTGAGAATTAGAACACCATTTGCATCTGTACTGCATATTTCATATTTGAAGTTCAGCTTTATGGTCTTGGTCCAGTGAAATGTTTTCTCTCAGAAAATCCAGATCCAAAGGTAATGTGGTTATTGCCCTTTGAGAATATTTAATATCTGGCTTGGTTCAAATACTTAAACTGCCAAAAGCTGAAACTCCAAAACATAAAAGGGAAACATTGTTTCAATTTTAGTTCTTTCAGGAGATATTCACAGTTAGAGTCCTCATAAAATCATGTTCACTCATGGACAACAAGCCCTCCTCAAGGGTGGGGAAACCTTTTTCAAAGGCACCTGATAGTCCCTGCAGACATGTGCCAGTGTAAGTCATCGCACCAATGGGCATTGAGATATGTGGAAGAAAACTAAGGAGTTGAAAGGCTGGCAAAAATTTATCTGCAAAGGCAAATATTTCAGAGGGAAGATTGTTGGACTACTATGAGATTGGGCCGTGACTGCCCTTGTTACAGGTAAGGAAAAGGCAAGAGCTGAAATGGAAGCCTGTCCAAACATCCTGAGGAGCTGAACACAGTGTTCTTACTACTATGGGGAGAAAGATTTGGTGTGGAGAAGTAACCATTGCTCCTGGAGTAGCAAGTGCTAAAATCCGAAGTACTTGTTCTCTTAAATATGCACATTCTTTTTGAGTCTTGTAAGTGGCAGAACAAGCTGAAGAACCATGCTGTGATCTTTCCCACCATATGTAGAACCTACCTGTCTCTCTAGCTATATTTAAGAGCAATTTACCTGAATATGAACCCTAATTCAAATGCAAGTTATACTCATCAGATAAAATTTTGGCTTTACAATTACAGATTAATGCAAAATATTTTGTTTCTGTATCTGTGATAGAGACCGGTAAGTATTTTACATTAGTTGAAAAGTAATTCTTGCATCTATTTTAAACAAAAACTGCTTGGAGAATTAGTCTTGAAGTTATAGAATATTTGTAACCTCTGAGATTCTGTTAGGACCACAGAGTGTTAAGCAGTGAAGCTTCAGAGTGTTAAGTACTGGTTCCTGTCTTGAAGACTGTAAAATCGTAAGTAGGCAAAAACAGTGAGAGACAAAGAAAATTAAAGGACACAAAGAGCCACAGAAGGAGAGTAAAAGAAAATTCATAGTAATGATGAAAATAGAAATAGCTTTTATTTCTTTGCAAAGTATTGCAGTGTTATCACCTCAAATTGCTCTACAGACATTAAGCAACTTAAGATGAAGAAGATCTGTTTTCAGAAAGTGTGATTTATTTCTAAGTCTACAACTATGTCCAAATGAAACTTTCAACATGCATCTTGTTTGCAAATTCTCAGCTTTCTGCCCACAGACTGGATATCTTTCATTTCTAGTAGTCCTGAGCATTGGAATTGTGACTGACAAATGAGATTATATGTTTTCTATTTTCATCATTACTATGAATTTTCTTTTACTTTTCTTCTATGGCTCTTTGTGTCCTTTAATTGTCCTGAGTTTTATTTCTGGATGGAAAACAATGGAAGCCATTGATACCAGAAGCTGATAATGTGAAGAACAGGTACTTGCTGATCATAATTTTGCTTTGCTGCTTAGAGTTTGTGCTTTGCTTCATAACCCAAAGACAGAGAGAAAGGTTTTAAACATGGACTGAACAATGTTTCCAATGCAGCTCTTAGCTGATGCAAATTATTTCCAAGGATTTACAACTGCTGATTGTGGTAATAAAGCAGCCAGGACTCAGTTTCTTCATGCAGGAAGATCCCCTTCTTTATTCACATAACTCATTTTTATACAGTTTTCACAGACCTCGTGTTCAGCTCCAATTGTCTAGTAGTTTTCTTGACACTCAGTTCATTGGTTAAAAGGTTTTTCTGCATATGTGCTAAGACTCTCTCTTTAACTCAGGAGTTTATGTATGTCTTTGAGGATTCTCATGGGACAGATCTTTTGCTATTACAGGTGCAACTTATTTTTCTCTACAAGAATAGTTTGTTGTGCTAACTGTTTCTCATTTCTCTAATTCTGCCTTATGGGAACTTACAGGCCAGCTGGTAATTCAGCAGAGCAAGGCCTGATTTTATAAAGCCTTTCTTTTATAATATCTCTATCTGTATGCCATAGCTGATGATGTGTCCCAGATCATGTTTGCTCAAGTTTTGAACATCTCTTGTTTTGGCTAGTGCTTTGTCTCAGTGTGCTGAGCTGTTTACAGTAGATTTTTAGAGGCTTTTTCACCTAGCACTAAAAGTCTTAGATTTTTTTACCTTGATAGACAAAAAGCTAAAAAATATTCTTATTAAATTTTTGTCAATTAGTTGTATAAGAGATTGCAATCTTAACGAGAGAGACCAAACTGGAGAACATCTTTGTAATATTCAGGTTATACTGGAATTGCGTATTTACATATTTGGTTTTATGTAATTTGAAACACTTGCAATCCATGCTTCCTTCCAAGTGATTCACAAACAATAATAAAAATGAAAGCTCAAAGATATGAAGCCTAGCAAATCCCAAAGCAAAGCACAATCTTTTGCCTCATATCTACTGGACTTTATAAAGATGTCTCTTTCAGATTTGTTTTGGAGCACTCTTAGGTGGAAACATTACATATCCATTAGTTAAGAAGTAAGACTTTCCTTCAGCAACGTTGGATATCCTTTCCAGAAAAGTTTTCAGTGTGTGTTATTTTCATTATAAAAAGAATAGCAGTTTAACAAGAGCTCATATACTTATGAAGTGAATAATGGATGTATAAAAAAATACACTAAGGAAATAGCACCACATTACAGTATCAGCGCTGAACTGATTAACAAATTAATAACCTGGTGTTTTTGTGCTGTCTGTTGGTTGCATGTATGGGAGCTCTTCTTTTCTCTCAGTAATGTAGCCTCAGGAAGGTTTCTTTCTTCTCAGTAATGTAAGGAGGCAATGTTCATAAGGACTAATTTGCTAATGATTAGAGATTGAGGGTGTTGGTGGATCTCAAGTGTCTTGGACTATTCCGATGTTATACCTTTCCTGTTTCATCTGTTTGCATTTTGTGGGATATGAAGGATTCTCTTTGTTCAGCTGACTGTGTTTACATCATATTGACTCAAAGTTATGCATATAGTAAACTGACTTTGAAACAGCAAAAGAGAGAAATTATCTCTTTTTCTCTCCCTTTTCCACTGAACAGAATTAGAAAAACTAGATCCTGTGCTCCAGACTTGCAAGGTGTTGAGACTTTCCATATCTGATAAAATCAAGTTGTTAGAGGCTTACAGAAAAGGAACAAGTTCCACAGCTGGTTAATTAGCTTGTGTATTTCCATGTGCCTCTTCATTGCCTATGCAAAGTTCATCAGTTCATCCCTTAACCAGGAGTTATAATTCATCATGTTTTTTCTTCCAGTCTGCAGTAGGTAATATTTCAATCACTGAAGCGAATGTATGGAGACCAAATATATCGTTTGCAACACTCTCTGTAACTCTTCAGAACAGTTTGTACTCTGTGTTGTTCTCTGATTCACTGAGTTACTAGGTCACCTCTGACATTCTGTACTTTCAAAAAAGAAAGGACAGAAGTGATAAACAATCTGTGGGCTTCCAGTACCCAAAGGGAGCCAATAAGAAAGATGGAGAATGACTACAAGAGTATGTAGTGACAGGACAAGAAGCTATGGCTTGAAGTTGAAAGAGAATAGATTTAGATTAGATATTAGGAAAAAAATTTAATTGGGAGGATGGTGAGGAACAGGTTACCCAGAGAAGTTGTGGGTGACCCATCCCTGGAAGCGTTCAAGGCCAGACTGGATGGTGACCTTGTCTGGTGCATGGTGTCCCTGCCCATGGCAGGGAGGTTGGAACGAAATGATCTCTAAGGTCCCTTCCAACCCAAATCATTCTGTGTTTCCGCGGCTCCTCAATACAGGCTTCAGATTTTTCTAGGACACAGTCTATATGGCATCTTGTCTGTGAAAGAATGTGCTTTGCTCTATGCTTTTGAAATTATATTCATGTGACACGCATGTAAGTGCTCCTTTAAAATATGCCAAAACTCGTATAAGCAAAATATGTTGTGGCTGTGTTGCAGTTTTGTAACAATTTTCTTGAAGCATAATCTTCTACCCCTTTGGGCATTTCTTTTTAGTTTCATTTTCGTCAAACCTGTATGGCAACTGACAAGATCAGTATAGGTGCCTCGTACCCTTTCTTTGTTACCATTACTATTTTTTCATCTATTTACATGCACAACCATTTATTGGTGATACACTGGTCTGGACAATCTGTGTTTCAGAACTTCAATATTTGGTACAAGTCTTCTGCTTCTTTGACTCTTTATAACCTTCAGGTACATACCTTTCCTAATATTTGTGTTACTTTTTTAGTGGATGAGGAGTTTCATGCATTTGGCATGAACAAGTTATTAATATACTTGCATTTGTATTTAATTTATGTTTAATTTTTTAAAGTAAATAGGTAAAGATTTCTTCAAATCAGACTTGCTTATAACCATGGTTATTATTTGTCAGTGTAAGTTCAGTGTGGGGTTAGCTTATTTTTAATTTCCATAGTATAAAAATCTGATGACTACTATTTTTTTTTTTGTTAAGTACTAACAGGTTAATTATTACAGGGTTAATGACTAAATTAAGACATTATAAATCCTGAAAAATTATAGCTATGCCACCTACATGAGTAGTTGATGATTACAAAAGAGTTTGCTTGTGTTTTTTAGTGGGGAAGAATATTAGTGCCGAGAGATAATTAATTTTTTTCATAAAATTGAGCAGTTTTATATCAGTTATTCTGCTCCACAACTTCTCCTATATAAAAAATCTGCTATTTATGATGGTATAGTTCATTGTTTACTGTTGCATATAGGTAAAACTTTATAGAAGGAAGGCCTTGTAAAATCATGGCTCAGGCTTGTTACTTCAGCTAAGTAGAAAAGAACTATGGGAAAGTGACTCAGCTGAATTAGGGGTAGAAACACAAGTTATATAACCATAGCATGTTCACATCATGGTGTGTTGGTTGAATTATGTTTGTTATGGTTTAGAACTATGTAACTGATAAAGGCCTAACTGCTTAAAAAGGCCTGGTTTTTGCAATAAAGCTGCTCTCCTTTGCACCTGCCAGGGAACCCTCACACACAGTTTACTTTATCTCCTACCTACCTCCTACACTAGTGGATTTTGTGTAGCACTTCATATGAATTTCAGCAAGAACATTATAGATGCTACTCGTTTTCCTTCAACTTTTTCTTCTGCATGTCTTTTAGAATCATGGAGGGTTACAGTGGAAGTATCAGCAGTTCAACATGGAACCAATGTTGTCTTAGTGTGACAGTCCCAATTTGTGGCATATGGGAAACTTTAAACATAGCTTCATCAGGTACATTCATTAATCATGGTGTTTTCCCTACTTTGGATTTCAGATACTTAGTTTACCAAATTATTTGCTCTCAGATGAGAAATACTGGTTACTAATTTCTGAACTTTTGGCTTGTATTCCATACTCTCAACTGAAAATAAGTTAATGATCACCACAGCTTGTAATAATCTTTGTGTTCCATCCATAGGCCTTGCATGGATTTGAAGCATGAATGTTGAAAATTATCCTCCATCCCCCAACAAATCAACATATGGCATTCAAAAATAGGACTCTATCATAATGAAAAAAACATATTCAAAGCCGACATGGGAGCAAACTGAAATCACCACATCAAAACTGCAGGATCAGGATCAAATCAAAAGGATTTTCAAATGTAGGTAGTATCAGTGAGTATTGCATGTGTTTGGTGGATGCACTGTAAGAACTTTTTAAAAGATTTCATCTTCTGTGGCTCAGTGCCAGGCAAATTAAAATAAACTTGCACTTGGAAATCCCAGCTTCACAAGTTGCCTAAGTGGCACTACTAATTGTATAATTTGCTGCCTACAATACCTTTATTCTTTTGCATCTACATATTTTTTATATTTTTTTAAACATATTTTTTATATGTTCCATTTATATGTCCCAGATTGATAGAAAGAAAAATGTCTGCCAAATTTCCTTTTGCTTTTCTAGTAAAATGTTGGTCAGAACTAGACGAAATATAAGAAAAAGGAGGCTAAAAATAATTTCCAACTTCTGGCATGAAGATTCAGACATTGTAAAATCCATCACATCTCCTGGATGAAAGCACATTATGGATGCGAGGTATGACACATCCTGTATGAGGAACGTTTTAAATATCAAAGACTAGTAATTAATTGCTTTGGAAAGTTTTGAACAAGCTGTGCTAAAACCAGGCAAAAACCTGTTTTCATCTTTTTGAAACTACTTATACACAAGACAGCTGGAAAAAACATAGGATTTTCTTCGTGAATGAGCAATGGCAGACACTTAGAACTAGGAAACAAATCTAAATTTGATGCTGGGTAAGTTTTGGATATCAACAATTCCATTAAGTTAGAATTGAACACATCTCTATGAATAACCACAGAAAACCATACGAAACTGGGCTGTAAAGCAAGTCTTCCTAAATGTCACTAAGGTTTGTGATTGTACAGTCAATTACAGATTTTTGCTTGAAAATGGACTAGGACAAGAACTGATTTCACCTTCAAATAAATATTTTGCTTTTTAAAATAGTTTGACTAGTTTGAATTCCAGAAACATGGAAGTGCTTTCCTGTGTATAGAGATCAGAAGTAAATTATGTTAACACATCACATTAGCTGGAGGAAAGTGTTAGGGAATAACCAGCATAGAGGAAGTTAGCTTAATTTATGACTGAAAAAAAAAGGTTTATTGTCTTTCTAATAAGGCTAAATACAAATGGTGACATCATTTACCTAAATAAGTCTTACCTGAATGTTCATCTCTTTTTATAATCTTTCCCAATATGTAGATACGGTGATATCTTGAGGCAATAAATTTCACATTATTAACATGTAGAGCGCAGTACCTACCTTCTCACTACCTGTTGATTTCTACTGTATGTGTCTTGGCTCTGATGTGCATAAGGAGTGGTTCTCAGTGAATACTTTACCATCCCAATACCAGCTATTATATCTGCTCTGTCTGTTCTTATTTTTCTCATCCTAAAACTGTAGTTTCTCCTCATATGACATCATTCTAGCCTTCTAATAATTTTTCTTATACATATCTGACTTTTCTCCTTCTATTATAAGATATATAAATATAGTTGCAAAGCTGTTCTAGCCAGATACCACCTTTTTTCTGAAGCTGACACAGATAGGTGCTACCTAGGCTATTGCACTGCAGTCAACAATGGTCCCTTTATAGGTAGAAGGAAGCAGTTATGTGACACTCTCTCTGAGAGAGAGAATTCCAATGTAGTGTCAGAAAAATCACATTTCATCCTTACTGGTGTAGCTGGAGGTTTATATCTGAGCGGAAGATCTGCATAAAGTGTAGGTCTCCTCATGAGAGCCTTTCTGGGGAAAGAAGCATCTCACTCCTCTAGGTGAGTAAATTGCATGTGATTCCCATACCTCTTTGACTGATGCCCTGAGTGCAGGAAGCATATGGACAGATCTAAATACCAGTGAAGTTCCTCATGAAGGACCTACGTTGTACCTTTTCCACAGAAGAGTTGATATGTTGGGGAATTTTCAGAGAACCAGAATTAGTTTTATCTCAGGATCTATACAGAACTACCCAGAAATAAAAGACAAATAAAGCTTTTGGGTTTCCAAATGAAGTAATGGAATGCCCCGAACTGGTTTTTATTAAAAAGATATAGAAGATGAGTGGTGCAAATCAATTAATCCTTTTTTTTTTTTAACTTAAGAAGACTAAGAGTTTGGCTAGATGTCTTAAAGCTGTTAGAAAACATCCAGCATTCTCTACAGACAGGTGACCCAGCACTAGGAAGTGTAACTAAAGTTACCATTGAGATGGTGTCAGTCAGTCATTCAGGGAGTGGGGCTCTCAGTAGTCTTACCTGTGACCAACACTGTACCTGTCCAAAAAAAGGTTGCAGGAGGGGGAGGATAGGGAGAAATCCACGTCAATTTTTATAACACAACTAAGGTCTGAATGCTTTGAATTGCATTAGTTTTATGTTGCTACCACTCTGCTGGCTTGAATAGAGCTATTTCAAAGCATATAAATATAATCTTAGTGTATGTACTTATTGGGAAGAGTAAACTTGCTGTGTTTTTACACAGAAGTTGTTTGGCTAATCGTGTTCGTGGTCTGGTTTAGAAAATCATCATTCCCAGGCTGAAAAATAGTTTTCTAAACCAATAAATGATTAGTTCAATTACCTGAAAATCAAACATTTATCATGAGCCTTACGAGTGAGATTTTTTTTTTGTCTTTTTAAATGTTGTAGAGTTTGGCGAAGAGAACTTAACTGAAATTAAGTGATTAATTGATATTTCTAGTTGATTGTATTATTTGATTGCTGTTTCTCGAGATTCAGTATTATGACCTTTTTAGATTCTTAATGAACTCTGAAACTCTGCCTTCCTGAAACTCAATCTCACCTAAAAGTAAAGCCGAGTCACTTGAAAACTTTTTGATATGCAAGTGAGCAAATTACAGCCAAGTGATCCCTACATGTATCCCTTAAAATTGCATGCAGGTTTCACCAAAAAATGGACATTGTCTAAGTCATCAACAAAAGTTACAGCAAAGACTATGAGCAGAAAAGTCAGGTCCTTAAACTAAGAAAGCCGCTACTTGGATTAGACAATTCAAGTTGAATGTTACCACCATGTATGGACCAGTCACTATGGGAAACAAATCCTCTGCAATATTTGTTACTTTGATGTCAGTCTCATGAGCTACTTGTTTTGGTTCTGTGGATACAGGGATAAGAAGACAAAGCTACAGGTTTGAGAACACTGATTTACCTTTTGAGGTTGTAAAGGATGGTGTCTTATCATTCCCTCATCATAAGGGAGGGTACTTAACACTGACAGAAGAGGCTTCACCATTTTTACTACAACACCTAAAGTATGGGCAGACTTGTGAAAGACATGAGAAAAAAGCTGAAATTTCTGCTGCTCCTCCATGTTTCCTTGCACTGGGGAATTCAGTCCCTTGGGATTTGCACTCCAGTAAGAATACTAACACATAACAAAGGCAATGCCATGCCTTCACTGTGTTTTGGGAACTGGAAGCTGTGGGTTTCCCATGAAATTAAGAAAACAAAGCCTCTTTTTCCTCCAATAGTTTTTGCTTTTTTCACAGGGGAGGTGTGTGGGGGTGGGGTGACCAACCCAACTTAACTATGTAAAATAAAACACTGGAACATATGGACCTAAAAAAAGAGATCTAAACTGGTGTAAGGCTGTTATAAACTGATTTATGGTTCCTGAGTTCCCTAGGAAACTTGGTTCCCTGCCTAATAGTAGGGCAGGTTTTTTCAATAAACTGCAAAGTCTCAGTAATGATGCAGTTTGAATGGGAACAATGAAGGCCTGGCATATTTGAGTCATCTTGGGCCATGACCTCCCAGATGAGGTGCATGCACCATCACACCTGGGTGGCAATCCCTGAGCAGCACATTCTAGTAGGACAGATGGGAGAACTGTCTGGTCTTTTTTACTCTAAAAAGATAGAAAAGTGAGTATATCTAAATGGAAAATTAATTGCTTAACTCTCCATCCCAGTCTATTTTAGAAGTTTTTTGGAAGAAAAGCAAAAGCAGATGGAAGTATATATTGAAGTTTATCCAGCAAAAAGACATTTTCTAGCTAGCTCTATCAAGAATATCAGTAGCTGCTTCACCTAACAAGCATGTTTTAGATTTAAGGGTTTACTTTGTCAAAGGATGTTGTCCCTTCTGACTTAACCATTAAGCCTGTTATTTCTCATAGTCTGGAAAAAATGCTTTCCTCTTTGAAGAAGTTAAATAAAGGGAATTTAGGTGGAGTAGACAGAAGAACAGAACTAGCACTAAGATAAAATTGAAAATTTCCTTGAAGCGTGAGTATTGCAAGCAAATAATGATTTCTGTTGTACAACACTCTCACTCAGCTGCAGAAATCAAACTCCTACCCCTCTATTGCAGTTCACTCTGACAGCTTTGACCCCAGCACATAGAAGACTTAATAAAACCACTTGATGTGGCAAAGTTCTGGGTGGCAGGTTGGCCCCTGTAGGAATTGCACTTTGGACTCAGCCTTCCAAATGATGTCAAGTACCTATGCATGTGTTCTCCTCTTCTTCCTACTCCTCCCCATGGGTTTTCTGTCCCCATTATTTATTACTTTCTATACTGTACTGTTGACACAAGTTGCAAATTGCCTCCCTAACTACACAGTTCCAGGACAATTTCTTTGATTTTCTCCATATACAAAGTCAATCAGAAATGTCACTTGAGATTTCTATCACGTTCTCTTCTCCCACTTCAAATGCATCAGGAAATTGCTTTATAGCTGTAGCTGGCTTTGAAAAGTTCATGTATTACTTCACTTTTTTAGCTGCTTCTGGATTCTTTCCAGTTAGAACTGGGCAGATGCAATTAAAGTGTCATATACCTAAGCAGTTCTTTAAGACTGGCTTCAACCTAGGATAGAAATAAATTAAAGAAATATTCCTCTATCATTCCTCAACTCTGGTATGTGTAGCTAAAAGCTTGCCTAATCAAACACCTTTTTTTCCACATACTTCCAAATAATAGCACAGGTGTTGTCTTAGCATCCTCAAGTGCTGGCTAGGTACCCTTGGCAGGCCTGGCTCTTGGCACAAAGGAGTTACTGCCTCTTGATAACCTCCCTATTTCTCTTCCAGATGCTGTGTGCTGTATTAAATTTTTCACAAGCAAAGTTTGAAGGTATTCAAGTGTTCAGTGTTCTAGTAATAAAATAATTTGAAATGGTGTGGTTGCCAGATGGGATGGTTTGCAAAGTTAATTTTGTTTTATCACAACAGTGCAAGTGATAGAGGGAAAAATCCAGTGGGGGCTCATTAATGAAAATGTTTTTCTGGCAGATGTAAATATTGATTCAAATAGATATAGGCTGTTGCAGGTAGCTGGACATAGAGGAGCTTGTTCAAGGTTTCAGCTGAGACCTATTATGCCCTCTGGAACTACAGCAAAAAACCCATTGCAGGAGACCAGAGGCTGGGGCCAGAAAAGTAACGATAGTGAAAGCAATAAAGGATTGCTCTGATGTGGTGGGGGATTTTTTGTTTGTTTGTGACTTTTTTGTTTCTTTGTTTGTTTGTTTTTGTGTTTTTTGGTGTGTGGTATTTCTTGTTGTTTCTGGTGGAGGTTTTTTGTTATTGGTGGTGGTTTCTTTGGTTTGGTTTGGTTTTGTAAAATTTTAGAGAAAAGCCACACTAGGCAGCTTATTTGGCAAACTGTAGAACCGGATCAGCAAGTCCTCTGATTTTTGTAATTGAATGGATCAAGAAAATGTTTTAAATGGCATGGATACCTACATAGAGGGAATACTGTCCTGCCCATGGATGAGGTGCATTTAGGTGCAATGGCAGACAACAAACAGATGAGGTGACCAAATACTTGATGCTTCTGGAGAGAGTATGGGATCAAATCACACATCACTTCTGAGTCGTTCCAAATCTCCATTTCTTTTGCATTTCATGGTTTCATTCCCGAATGAAAAACTCTCATGGGAAGACTGATTTTTCCATTATTACTATGCCATTTCTGGAGACAGAGGTTAGCTGCCTGATTTTGTGGTTCCAACAAAGTATGGGAACCCCTCAGCCTCTCACACTTCCTAGTTAGAACTCAGGCTCAAAAAGAGCTTGAGTTATAATTGAAGTATATATTTAGGATGAACTTTTTGAAAGATAACAGTCGTAAATTTGATTTGAGCCAATAAATTTCTTGGGTTCACAAAAAACCCCAGACTCAAGCCATAGTCCTCTAAGCAATTAAATAAATGGTTAAATCAATTTATTTGAGCTGTATCTTTGAAAACCTGAATTTCCATGTAAAATTAGGAACACACTTATCTGAATGACCAAGGGTATAATTCACTATGAACTTCTAGTCCAGGTGGACATGTTTTTGTAAATAACAAATATTTGCACATTTGTTCTTTCTTCGAGCAATTTCTTTCCCGTAGGCTTCCATCCTTGAAATATTGCCATGTTCTGGGCACCTTTATTGTATTCAATTATTTGCTTCCTGCTTTATTTGATTTGAGAAATTACCTCAGGCCTATGCAGTTTCTCTAAGGAGAAACATAGTGCTTTTCTGCACATTACCAGTTTTTAATTGTTAAAGTATGGGTGGTTCCATCCTGTGTTCCAAAACAGCCAGACAATACAGTACCTAACTCACCATTCCCGGAGACTCTGGCAAGGGGTGCACTTGGTGGAGCTCTACAAGAGTCAAAATATTTCTGACAGACACTTTTTCTCCAAATTATTCTACTGTTCCTCTAAGATAAGTTTTCCATATCAACATGACAACATTAAATTTAGGGAAAAACCCCACCTTTCAGCTATATAAAAAGAATTTCTTTTTCTTTTTGTACTAAAATGACTTTCACACTTTTGTTACAGATTACAACATCATGTAAAATAAGGAAAAATGAGAATAGAATGATTCAAGTATTTCTAGCCATATGAAGAATTTTTTTTTTCTGGAAACTTTTCTTGACATATTTTCTTGCTCCAGAATGAAAATGAATTCCTAAGCAGAAGTTAGAAGTTAGCTCATATGAGTGATGATCTAATTGATTGTTGTGTCATACGAGAATTTCAAAATGGTACCCCATAGTTAAGGGTTTTCAGGATTATAGTATTATTTCAGGACTTAGAGTTTCTAAAAGTTCACATTAGCACATTTGAGGTGTTATTTTTAAATAACTGTAAAAAGAGTTGGCTGAAAACTAGAAGTTCAGGTTTTCTTTTGTGAAGTGCAGGGCAGATAGGGATAAAAGGAACAAAGGAGTAGAAAGGTATTGAGAATCAGCTTGAAAATAAACAAATTTTAAGAAGGCTCTAGGGTTGCTTTGATGAGAACTAGAGGAAAAAGCGACACAGTAAGGCTGTGGTCATTAAGGTGGGAGGGGATTCCTTGTGCATTCAAGCTGATTAAAAATATCTAAGATAATGTCTTCCCTAGTGTGATGGAAGTCACCTCTTAGTTTATTAGGTTCCTCACATAAAAGAGGAGAGAGGAAAAGCATGCCCAGCAAGAATAAAGGGTAGAATTCACAGGTTTTGTTATTTTTCATACACCTAAATTAAAGATCTTCTGATCTTACCTGAATGTAAGAGAACTTAATAGTCCATAGAAATTATAAAAAACAGTTTCTACCTGTTGCTAGTGTTCCACAGGAAAAGCATCTCTGGTCTTACACTAACCTATGAGCACAGATTCAGGCAAATGAGAGTGAGACTACAAAATGACAGTTAAACTCTACTTTTAAATCATATCTTCTAAGGTTTTGCATGTGGTAGTTTAAAACCTGAGGTCTGCAACGCTGCAAATGCTTTCATAAGGCACAGAAACGGGCTGTTGTCACGTAAAAACCTTTCTTTTAGAAAATGCTCTTTTAAAGCTGAGAAATCCCTTTAGGTGAGATGCTTTAAAAGGAAAGCCTTTTAATTTAAAAAGGAGAAGGTACCTGGTATTGTAGTGGATAAACAATCAGGCAGTCAGACTTTGAATGCAATGCACATGTTTTATGGAGGTGACAGAAAGCTCCCTGCAGAGTCAATATGGTGGGACCAGCCTCACTGAGGTTTGCATGTAATAAGACCTAACCAGCATGTGTGCCTGTAACTTCTGCTTTTCAGCTGCAGGTCCAATAAAGAAACACTGACAGCACAAATACATCCAGGAGTTAAAGGTCTTAAGGTATTTTTTTGGTATAAATTTGACAAAAAACTCTCTGAAAGGAGGCAAAAAGGAACTGGGGAGCTGGGAAATAGAAACCATGAGTTAAGAAATGTTCATAAGTGAGCCTGTGGGAATGACTTGGGAAAACCAAGGCAGAAAAGCAGATGGTCTATTGCATAGGGCTCAGTTGTTTTTTTTTCCTCCAGCTGATAATTAAGTACCATGCAGAAGCATGCTTACTCCCCCACCCTGGCAGGGAGGAAAACTGAAGGGAAAAACGCTGTACCTCATGGATTGAGATAAGAACAGGTAAATAACTGAAACAAAATAAAACATAATAATACCAATAATAATACTAATGCTAATAACAATAATAATGAAAAGGAGAGAGAAAGAGAAATAAAACCCTAGAGAAATAAAACCCTAGACAAATAAGTGGTGTACAATCCAGCTGCTCACCACCCACTGACCAATACTCATCTTGTCCCCCAGTAGCAATCAGCCCCACCCAGCCAACTCCCCCCAGTTTAAATACTGTATATGATGTTCTATAATCTGGAATATCCCTCTGGCCAGTTTGGGTCAGCTGTCCTGGTCATGCTCCCTCCCAGGTCCTTGTGCAGCTCCTCAGTGGCAGAGCACGGGACTCTGAAAAGCACTTGGCTCAGGGTAAGCACTGCTGAACAACGACTGAGCCATTGGTGTGTTATCAACATCAGTCTTATACTGAATCCAAAGGACAGCCCTGTAGCAGCTACTAAGAACAAAATTAACACTACATCAACCAAAACAAGCACAGACTCCTGGAAGGTTACTCTTGCTTGCAAACAGTCTGCTACAGAGGGTGTGAGGCCATCCAAATCCAGGTCATTTCACAGTCATACAGTTCTGCAGGGTCGCTGGGAAATCCGAAAGCATGAATGTTTGTTGGAAGCAAATGAAAGGGAGGGAAGCAGGTAAGCAATGGAAAAGAGGGCTAGAATGAAAAGATATGTGGGAAGCACTGGGGGTAAAACTGCAAGGAGTGGATAAAAAGGGAGGGAACAAGAAAGCTATGCTATGCAAAACTGTGTGGTTTGGAAAGGCAAGATGTGAGGGAAGGCAGGAGCATTGCTGTTGGGTTTTTGCTTTTCTTCTTTTCCAAGCTGTCAGATCACTTTCTCTATGTCCCTTCTTAAATTACAGTTCCTCGCTTTGTGTTCTTCTCACAGCTCCTCAGGTAATCCTTCTTTTTGTCTCCAGTTGACAGGCTTCTTTGGTACCTCCCTTCTAGCCTGTGTAAGAAGCAATGACCTTCCCCACTTTCTTCTGTGTTCCAAAAATATGTCCATCACCATCTTTACTGAACACATTGCTATACATGGAACCTGATACTCTTTACACACACATACAGACGCACACACAGAGGTATGCTGTTTAAAAAGACATGTTACCAACAGGCAAGACAAAGTCCCAACATGGTTATCAGTCCTCATTTTGAGAAGGTGGCAAGATACTACTGACTGTGTGAAGATGTCTCAGCTGACACTACCAATTTACTTTTTAAAGAAGAGCTTAAAATCCCTCTGTTACTTGCCATCGACAACTAAAATTTTATTTCTTTCCTGAAGAAGTGAGGATGAACCACTAATAACAGTCACAGGCTTTGGGAGGAAGTGGCTCTGTATCACACCCTGGAGGATTTAAATACTGGATGATGTTTGTGACTGCCAAGATCATGCGACTGAACTAATGTTTGTGCAATATTTCACAGAATAGCAGAAGGGAGGAGAACCTCAAGGATCATGTGGTCCAACCTTTCTTGGCAAAAGCGTGGTCTAGACAAGATGGTCAAGCATTCTATCCAATGAAAGGTACTGTAAAAGGTATTTGATGTAAAAGGTATTTTGACTGATTCCAGGTACTTTGGGGAGGTGTGTAACACTCCTGAGATAAGTGTATGATAAAGCAGAGTTCTGCAATACCTTCCCAAAAGAGACACTGAGAACTGCTTCTGTGGGTAATTGAGTAGAACAGCATTAACTTTTTAATGATTAGAATGTTGATCAAAAAATGTTATTAATCCTGTATAAAGACTGTTTTTCAAATATACATGGACAAAAAAAAAAAGAAAAAAGAGAAAAAAAGCAATAGGCAAAACAAAGTGAGCTGGAAAATTTTTGTTTGTTTCTTCTTGGGATGTGTCTGACAAAGCAAGAGTTAAACAACAAACAAAAAGCTCTATTGCTCACTTCCCTTTTCATTTGCCTGGCTCCCTAGAAACTTCTGGGAATTCAAGCACTGCACTTGTGGCTCCCTTCTTTAAATCGAAATGAGGAAAGACCAAAGACAGGGTGAACTCTGCTGGTTTTGGTTTGATAACATTTCCTTAACTGACTGGCCTGTTTTCTTAGTTACACACTTCCATTAGGATTGTGTGAACGTACTCATATTAAAAGGGTTGAGCAGAGAAAATCTTTGTTTCCCAAAAGGGATCTTTTAAAAGAAAGGGTGTGGTGTATTTTCTTACTGTTTGCATATATATCCACAAAGGCTGACTTATTAGGTGGGTTAGAAATGAAACAATATGAATCATCTATATGTTAGTTCCACTGCAGACCAGTGAGCATGTAATCCGACCTGCTACATGTCCAAAAAGTATAACTCCGCATAGTACCTAATAATTTCACAAACTCTACAGGCTTGAGGGTGGATCAGTTTTCATAGGAGAGTACAGCATGGCCAGAGCAGTCATAAAGCAGAAAAATTTAAGTAAGAGAGAGAGCATAAGGAAAAAGAACTTGAAGTTATAGATAGGATCTTTAAATTCTGCTTTCATGTGACAAACTTTCCCTAAAATGATTATGTAAAAATAGAAGATTATAGGCTTGTTTGTATCGTATATATTTATGCAATTGCATGAAAAGATGTTGGAGAAGAAATTAATCCGAGAGCTGCTTCCTTTCTAGAAAATGTCTAAAAAAATTTGTGGAGGGGATGAGAGTGGAAAAATTTACATCTCCTTGTAATGCCTCCGGAATATTACTGCTGTTATTTTCTGTTGCTGTTTCAGTTGTGAGCAACTGTTTTTTTTTATTGTAAGAGAAAAGAAGCATTTTAGCTATTATTAGGTGTATTTGGATGCCATTTCAATCACTCAGAAGGGCCCAGGAGTATTCTATCATGCACGTTTCCTCTGAGCATGTATCAAAACTAAAGGTTCACGATTGGTGGACTGATCTGAGTAGCAATAATGGAATATGCAATCACAGAAAAGAAGGAAAACTTTAGTACTTGTAACAGTAACCCGAAATATTAGAAATGTTTGTCTGCTGCACCACAAATACCTGGACAATTTGAAATTAATCTTTAGACTTCAGTTACCTGTGGGAGTGCATTTTTCAATTTAAGTTTAATTCGTAAGTTAATATTCTTTTGTAAAATGGTTTGTTCCTTGTACCCTTTCTGTTACCCACTTTTGGTTTATCCCTGTTTTCTCCCCAGTGACAGTTCTGTGATTGGTTCTGTGTTCTCCCTAAGTTTTCCCCCCAAAAGGCAGTTATCTGCCCATCACCTGGCAAGTAACGTCCTATTCTTGTCCATCATTTTGGGGGTCTCTCCCTGCTTCTGAAAAATTCTGAGAGAGGTGTCAAGTGATTGGGCAGGATCCTGATTGTCACCTTCTAATGTTCAGTGTATGGTTGTTTTACATGTTTGTTTATGATATGAGCCACCTCCCCATCAAACCTTATTGGTCCTTGGTTGAAGCCCCCCCTGTGTTACACCCACAGTTAAAGGGTCCCCCTCGAGGTTCAGTTGGGGTCTCTGGAGATGCTGACACCCGAGGTGAGGGCTCCACACAGGAGTATCAATAAACTCCTTGTGACCCAGCAGCTCTGGCGTCCCTCCTTTCATCCTCCTGCCATCGCCATGCTGACGCTGCTGAGCAAAAAGAACCCACTGGAGTGATACCGGTGCCGAGGCTAGCCAGGCTTGAAAAACAGGCACAGTATCAGTTACCCAGTTGTGAGTGTGTATTCAATACCTTACAAAACTATTGTTTTGACAGGGACATTTGGAACTCTGGTGACAGCAGCAATATAATGTTGGTAGACATTTCCTACATCCCTTCTGTTCTGGAAGAGCAAGCCAACATACACATCAGTGGTGCCTTCTAATTAACTCTAATTAAACTAAGCAAAACTTAATTTTGCTGCCCACTTGAGTATATCCAATCACACCCAATAGTCCACGTCTCTCCATGGTTCTTGGAAAGTTTTACTTCCAAATGGAAGCACAGCATCTGGAAGCTTTTACAACACAGCAATTTATACAACAGAAGCAATTTATGTCCTGCAGTCACTGATTTTAATCATGACTAAATCAAGAGTTTTTCAAAAAAGTTTTCTTTTGAGGTAATGTGGAAACATAGAAAAGATGCAAAATTATTTTGCAAAACTGTGATATTGCTAATTAATGTTTTTATGTAGAGCCACAGATTTTTTTTTCATTGCATTACTGGTCGAGATTATTCAACTCTTACCAGATAAAAGTGGTTTCTCTACAGTGACAGTGAAAAACAATTGCACACTTTACGTCTCCTGTCCTGCCACTTCTGTGTGAGCCTTTTTTTTCTCCACTGAATTCCCTGCTGTACTGTGACAGATTTCTTTAATTGCTTCGCCTTGATTTTCTTAATGACTTGCTTTAGGATATAGCTTCCAGCCTTCTCCAATGACAATTATGGTATCAGACATAAGGACACCTTCAATAGCTTTTTTATAGCTGGTTCAAAATGTTTTTTTCAATCGCTGGATTAGGAGAACAAAAGAACACAAATGACTGAGTGAATAATGTGGTCAGAGACATGAGGTCTCAATCAGTTAAAGATTTCATTCAAGGTTCTGACTGATAAAACTTCAGATAGCAAAGCTGAGTGTTGTCCCATAAAGGCCAGGATGGCCTAAGTTCCTGAAGGAGCAAAATTAAGTTTTGCAGTGAATGAAAGCATTACTTTTTCAGAGATTGCTGTCCCTGGGTAGCTCTGACTATTGAAATCGATCATCCAACCTCAGAGAAAAGGGATTTGATGCAGATACCTGAGAGCCAGCATCTGCTCTGCAGCTTTCCCCAGTTTTCCCAAGAGATATCATTACCTCTGAGATACCCAGCATACAGCTCTCTTGGGGAGCAGAGAACAGCTCAGCTCTTCCTTCCTGCTGTCCAGAGGCTCCCATGCATGCATGGGGCCAAGACTATTTAGAAAAACAGCCTGAGAAAGAGAGGGAGGTGAATTGGCTTTCATGTGAGAGAGAAAGTAGAGCACATGGAGCTCTGTCTGGCAATGGATGATGACCCACCTGAGAGCATATGAGTAAGGGAGAAGGAGCAGACCAGTGGAGGTGATGTAGTGGATGTCTGCTATGTGATGCTTGACCAGGAAGAGCAAGTGGATGAAGTCTTCAACAGAGAACCAGATGGAGCTTCCCATTCTCTGCCTACAGGGGATTTCAAACACCCCAATATCTGTTGAGGGGACAACACAGAAGGCCATAAGTGATTGGTCTTGGAAAGGACTGGTGACAGGTGACTCACATGAAAGAGGAGCTGTCTTGGTTTGGCAAGACAGGTATCTGCCAGAGAAAGCTAGAGTTTCCCTTGGAATGGAGAATGTAACCCCCTCACCCTTTCCTAGTTATTATAATTTTGCAACTAAAGGCTTTTCAGGCAAAGATTTGAGAATAGGAATAACAGTTTCTTTGCTAGAAATATTAAGAATACAAATGTAGTAGTACAAAAAAAAAAAAAAAAAAAAAAAAAAGCAAAAAAACCAACCAGAAAATCGTAGAAACCCTGACAGTCAGAAATACAACCTGACACCCTGTTGGTCAGGGTGTTGGAAACAGTCCAACAAAGTAAGCCCTCCTGGAGTGGCAGATGTAGTTCTATTGGAGTAGAGATGATCCTTGTTGAAAAAAGGGTCCAGTGATGCTGAGATGGGTCCAGTCTTCCTTTGGGAATCCAGTGGAAAACCAGTGTCTGGTATCCCTATGTCTCAGTTTTTATCTGAGTAGGAACAGTTTGGCTCCCTGCACTGGGTGGAGCATCTCACAATGTGATGATGTAATGTGTCATGTCATGTCATTGGTGAGCCTTAATGGCCCATTAACAGAAGATATCCCCCTGGAGGGTGGAAAGAGGTAAGGAACAATGCCCCACCCGGTTTTAACAGCTGGCCCATTATCAGAAGGCAGCCGCCCTCCTCCCCACTGGAGTTACAAGACATAAAGAAAACACCTCCCCAGCTGGTTTCAACAGGTGGAATAGAATAAACATCTTTTTTTGGTTACATAACCCAAGACAGGAGCCAATGAGGAGAGGGTGTTGCTGGACCTTATACTCAGTAACAAGGAGGGTTTTGTTGGGGATAATAAGTCACTATGAAATGGTGAAGTTCAGGATCCTGTAGGCAAGGAATAGGGCAGAAGGCAAAGTCACAATGCTAGACTTCAGGAGAACAGGTTTTGACCTCTCCAAATATCTGCTTGGAAGAGTCTTATGGAATGATGCTCTGGAGACAAAGGTGGCCCAAGACAGCTGTTTAATATTCAGGAATCACCTTCTTCAAACTCAAAGAGAAGTCCATCCCAGTGAGTAGAAGGTCAGATACAAATGCTGGGAAGCCTGTGTGGATGAACAAGAAGATCCTGGCCAAACTTAAGCACAAAAATGGAAGCATACAAAGGGTAAAATTGGGACAGGTAGACTGGAAGGAATACCTCTGTATTGTACGCTATACAAGAATGCGGAGATATGATTAGGAAAGCTAAATCCCTACTGGGACTGAATCTGGTGAGATATGTCAAAGACAGCAAAAAGGGCTTCTCTAAGTACATAGGTGACAAAAGTAAGCCAGGGAGCTTGCTGCTGGGAGGGGTGACTGGGAGGGGTGGCTGATACGCCAGAAGGTCGTGCTGCCATCTGGAGTGACTTCAATGTATGACAGAAATGGGCTGACAAGAACCTCATGAAATTCAACAAGGAGAAATACAAGGTCCTGCTCCATGAAAGCAACAACCCCAAGCACTAAGGCCCATCCATCTGGAAAGGAGTGTGGCAGAACAGGGCCCGGGGAGGCCTCACAAAGACCGAGCTGACCATGTGCAAGAAATGTGCCCTTGCCACAATGAAGACTGCTGGTATCCTGGGCTGCATTAAGCCAAGTATTTCCAGCAGGTTTAGGGAAAGTGATCCTTCCCCTCTACTCAGGTGAGGTCACACTTGGAGTGTTATGGGCAGTTCTGAGGTCTCAAGTACAAGAGCGACATGGGCATGCTGGAGAGAGTCTAGTGAAGGACCATGAGGGTGATAAAGGGGCAGGAACCTCTCTTGGATGAGGAAAGGCTGAGAGTGCTGGGACTGTTCAGCCTGGAGAAGAGAAGGTGCTGGGGGATTGTTGCCCTGATTTTCAGCCTTCTGGAAAGTTTTTACATTCTTGTATTGGGAGTCTCACAAATGAAACATAAACAAAGTAGATTGTTTTTACATTCCTCTCTGTGATGGACTGCTGGTTTGACCACTAGGGTCAGAGGGATGTTCCTCTCGTCCCCCAATCCTTGACCAAATCCTAAAAACTATATAAGTTGAAATTCCCAAAATAAAGTCCTTCTTTGTCTTGCTCCATCCTGACAGGTGAGTGTGGTTCTTTCACGTCCTGCTTGCAACAGGGGATGTCATCAATGTCTATAGATACATTAATGGAGGGTGCAAAGAAGACAGAGCCAGGCTCTTTCTAGTGGTGCCCAGAGACAGGACCAGAGCCGATAGACAGACTGAAACATGGGAGATTCCTTCTGAACATCAAAAAACACTTTTTCACTCTGAGGATAACCAAAAGCTGTCACGGGTTGCTGAGAGAGGTGTTAGAGTGTTCCTCCCTGGAGATATTAAAAAACCATCTGGTCATGGTCATGTGCAATTGGGTCTCAATGACCCTGGTTGATCAGGGGTATTGGGACTGGGTATTGGTGACCTCTGAGGTCCCTTCCAACCTCAGTCATTCTGTGATTCTTCAACATGATCAAAGGCAGTGCTTTCCAGTATGCACACAAAAAAGCATGAAATGGTCCTTCTGTAGAATTCTAGCTCTCAATAATTGTACTGCATGACTGCCACTGTTGTTTAAATGGGTAAAATAAAGTGGGAAAATATTATTACCAGGAATAAAATACCTTAATGCTTCTGTAGTCTGATTAATATTATGTGTTCATTTTGCTGCTTTTGAGGTAAATGGGTTGATATTAAAAAAAAAAAAAAAGAAAATTAGAAAACTGAGCAACATCAGAAAAAAAGGCACAAAAACTTCAAAAGTAATTACAGCTAGTCCTAAAGGTGCAAATGAAGCTAGAACGAATCTCTCTAATGAGCTATTGCAATTCAGAGGAGGAAAATGAGATTGAGTGATTAATCAGAAAGAGTCATGCTATAGAAACCATTCAGTTTTCAATAAAGCAGAGAGAATGGCACAAAAGTTTTAAAATTAAGACAGCAAGACATTTCAGAGCCAAAATCTTCATGTTTCCCTCTTCACTAAACTCTTGAGATATGCTGTCCATGGTTCTGCCATAATCTATCTACATTTGTTGAGTGATCCTATAATGTAGTAGGAAAAAGTTTCATCAACAAGTACTTTGATGTCAGTGATGGAAATGATCGGCATTAATCATATAGGTTCAGAAATCTACTTCAGATCCACCAAGGTGGAGATTTAGGATCTTGTAGGGAAGTTTGTGGTCAGCAAAGTGGGTAGTAGTGCATTCACTTCCTGACACAAGACCAGTTTCTCCTCATTAGCCTAAACCTTAATGTTGCACTAAGTATTTGGGGTCATTTGGAACAAAGCCCATTTAAGATGCAGATATATGTTGTGTGAAGGAGAACAAGATCCTTGTATACATCCCTCTGGCTGCAGTGGATGCATTTTCTGTAGATATATCCAGGAGGCAATGATAGAAAGGTTGCACTTAGCCCAGAAACACAATCTCATTGCAAAAGAACAGGATACTTCGGATTAGGTGGCTTGATGCAAGTGATTGCATCATTACAGCATTAATTCCTTTTTTAGCCATGGCATAAATTTTAGAAGAAAAGCCGAACAATTATTTTAAAATGTTGAGCGATGGATGACACAGAACAGACAACAGTAGGTTGCTCTCCTTGGTCATTAGATTTCTGGAAAAAAAATGAAATTAAAATCCTGAGCTTGTCAAGCATTCACCCACATAGCTTTTATCAGTGCTGGGCTGCAGTGTCATATTGTCAAATCTGTGTTCCATTTGCTGGGATTTAGGCTTCTATATGTTTTTCTTCTTCACCTAGTGTATTTCTGTGTCTTTCTCTATGAGGCAGGTTTCCTTAACCTATAAACATTCTTCTCCTTCCTCAGACACATTTTCAGTTTCAAAAACGATCTTGCAGTACTAATTATTTTTTAGAGGTAATAAAGGGATCAGAAGTCCTCTGTCTCTACTCACTATTTTCCCTGTGTGTGTCAAATATCACTTTTTTCTTTTTTAGCAACAATATCACACTGACAATTTGTATTTAGATAATCAATAAACATTACTCAAAATATCTTTCATATTTATTGCTGCTAACATAGAGACTCCTTTTAACTAAAAATTTCCTTTATTCTTCCAATACATGCATAAGATTTCACATATCCGTTTCAGAAAAAGAAATCTTTTTTTGACTGCATTCAGTTTCCCAAGTGGCCAGAGTCCTCCAGCTGTACAACTCTCTCATCTGTTCCCTCCATATGTGTAATCAGTCTTCTTCAGTTTTTGTCTCCTACAACCTGTATATCATTAGTTATGTAATGATTTTCTATATTCTTCTCAGTTATGAATTGTAATATTAAAAGGCAGAGGGTCAATATTCACAATACAGAATTCACTAGGTCACATAACTGACTCAAATGACTAGATCAGCTTTTCTAGGTTTTTGCCTCCTTTATATATCAGCATATTATTTCCTGCCAGACCTCTTGAGCTCCTCTGATGATCAAATCCTGAAAATCAACAACATTAATTCAGAGAATATGTCAGCATTTTTAAGCTCTTAGATGAAAGGTACTTGGACTTGTTAACTGAAGAAGGCCTCCTTAAAGTAATCATGTAAAATTTGGAACTGTTGGAATATGAGTGACATAGTATGCTATGACTGGATCATACAATGCTCATTTCATGTACACCTCCACTCTTTGTTAAATGTGATTTTCAATTCTGACACTTCCATCTAGTAATACACCAAGAATTCCTCAATTGTTTTGAATACTAACTTTCTTAAGTGGTATGGTCTATTTCTCATTTACAGGCTATTTGTGTAGTTAGAGAAATGATTTAAAATAGTTATTATTATTATATGATTATTCCCATTTTAATATTTGAAGTCTCTCTGCTGATTCTCCCAGCTCTTTCCTGCTTTCTGAGACTAGCTCTTTAAAAGCCTGAAATATGCTTAAATACATTTCGCATCGAGACTTTACATATACCTCTTTGGACTTTATTCTGTTTGCAGCAATAAATCAGAGGAAGTCGTTAAAATATGAGATTGTCTGATTTGTGGAACCAGATTAAACCAGTATGTCATATTAGTTAATTGCATCAATTTGATGTTATTTCAATGTAAAGCTAGCCACCAACTAGCTCCCTGAACCTCCTCCATGAATCACTTAAGCCTGAACACATCTGGGTACTGACACAGCTTTAAAATTTCAAACAAGTGAAGCTCATTGCACAACTGACATTTAAAAATATACTTTAAACATTTCACTGAACAAGGGTCTAGACCAGCTGTGCAGTGACATGCAGGGAAACATGATTCCTGACCATCTCTGAAACACATCTTGCCAAAAACGAAGGGAAAAAATCAGAGAAGATGACAATATGTTTTGTCTGGCAGGAGTAATAGGGATTACTCTTGCACATCAAATAAAGGGATAATCACAGAAGCAAATTTACTGTAACATACAGAGCTTCACTGATGAAGGTGGTGTGTGATATCACCATGAGGTGATATTAAGAATTTTGTTTTTAATATCTTTCACCATAAGGAATCATTCGACAAGAAGGTGAAGAGAGAAGATAAATTTATGCTCTGTCTTGGTTGACAAAACTCCTTTTTGCATTTCTAGGACACAGGAAGCACAGGTAGTCTTCTGACCTTTGTATATATTTCAGCAGCTGGATTTGTCTCTCTGCAGGCTTTGTTTTCAGTGACAGTGATTTTTGGGGGTATATTTTTGTTAGCTGTTTAGCTATAAGTTGTGCTGGAAATCTTTGAGGAAATTTCCATTGTTTATATTGTGACCTATTTCAATTATTTCTGAATGCATTTCGCTTATCTGCCGAAATTATCTGCTCAGACCTCAAAGTCTGCTCTACACTATTGAGATCCACTGAAAGTAACTCTTGATATCATTTCGTGCTCATGTCTACAGCAGCATGCCTCCAAGAAAGGAGGTTTCAGTTACAGTGCAAATGTTGACCCAAAACAGGCTTGGACAAAGCTTTTTTTCATATGAAACTGCTGAGTTGCTGAAGTCAATTTCCTGTAGGAAAACCTAGTTTCAACAACTGTTTGTTTACTGTTCAAATACAGGAAAAGACCATGCAGATAACTTTTATCTGAAGTTTTGGTTTAAACAGCCAGGCTTAGTTTAACTGTTTATTTTTGTAAAGTAGAAACACAGCAAAACACTTAAGAGCTATTTCACTATTAGTATTTCTGCTGAGATTTTGGGTTCCCATTCTAAATTAGGGCTAGAAGATTTTCACATTCTTGTGGGACAGAAAAGCAGGTTTTCTCTCCCTCTTCCAGTCTTCTGCAATCACTGAAGATTGGAGCAATTATTTCAGGAAGCATATTTAAAGGAATGAATTTATATTGTTGACTTATTAATGATTAAGTAGAGAGATATAAACTATTTGTAAGAAGGACAAAACCACAAATAAATAAATGACTGAGGGGAGCTGGAGGACTTGTCATTAATAAGAATGAGATGGTATCAGAAAATTAAAACCAGCTTGATCATCAAGTTAATGTTTCTTGGTGAGATATAGTAACTCACTACTAATTTTTTAATAATTTCACATGAAATCTCTTGCCTGTCAGAAACAGTAAAAAGTCAAAGACAATAGAATCTTCACATTTTTGAATCTCTTGACTGCATTTTCCTAAATCTTGTTCAGCTTCTTTCATCTTTCAGGGCACTCTTGTAATGCAGCTGCCCTTTCATGGCTGTTGTGACATTTTTTCAAATTTAATGTTTCATTTCATACTGATGGATTGGTGTATTACGCACTGCCTTGCTGACACTGCTGAAGCCCAATGTACTTGGAAAGTCTTTCCAGAGACTTTATAAGTTGCTGATTCTATTGTATTCTGTTGAACAGTTAAGAAATTCTAGAAGTTAAATGAACAGAGATAATAGCTAGTTGGCACTTTCAGCTGAAAGTCCTTTCTTTTGGAAAACTCTCTAAATTTGCCTGAAATTGTTAGCAGAATTGTGCAGACTAGTTCACTTGAAAAGACCTCTCCACCTAAGTCTGAGGACTCACAACTGCTAAGCAAGGATGGGGAAAACAGAAGCCCTTCATTCTGAATTGGGTAGAAAGAGAGTGACATGAAGTTTTTTTACAGTTCCAGGGAGTCCTTGGCCACCTGAATGGAGCGTATTTATTTCATGTTTCTGAAAAAGATGGGATATACCAATAAACAGTCAAATTTAAAAAATATGGATCACCATATTTCTCTTTTCTCAAGCAAATATGGAGGTCAGAGCTCAGATCTTTGTGCAGTGTCAGCTGAAATCATTACTTCTAGCAGGTGATGCCTGACAGTACCAAGGCATCAGATGTTCTGGCAAATGTAGCCCAGAGAAGTGAAAATGAGTGTACAAAATAAGCTGACCTCTGAGTGAAAAGAGCTGTTTATTCTAAGAGAGAAACCTGCAAAAATGACTGAGAAGATCAAAAGCAATAAAACCAGTGACGCCTGAGAGGAACAACTGAAGTTATTAGTCTTATTGAATCTTTATGACATAAAACTTCTTACCTTACCTTGACAGCTTAAGGAAAGTTTTTTTTTTGTCTGGTCTCCAACTCAAGTGACTGACTTTGAACTCATTTGAGTTTTGGATTAGGCATGTGCTCATAGAGATTTTAACAGGAAAAAAGTGCAAGATTTAATATAGCAGTTCCATTTCTTCGATTGTTAGGATACAGATAGAAAAGTAACAACAGCAGCATCTGATTTACAGTAACTTCATGGCATGTGCCTTCAATAACTGCTCTTTTCAAGCTCCATTAGGAAGTCCAGGTAAAGGAGAAAATCTAGAACAATGTCATGACATGAAAAGAACAGGAGGTCTTCTGTCATTGTCCAGGAATCCATTTTAAAAGGAATATATATAATAAATGGATTTTGGATTCTTAGACAAAGTCTGAACTGGAAGAACAGAAAGTCCTGTCAGTATTCGTGCTGGGGATTAACCTGGAGCAATTGTAACACATCACTCCACACACTGCCATCCTTCTGAAAACCATTCTGAAAAAGACAACAATAAATGTTTTTCACATGGAACTGCTGATAACTTAGGCCATATTATGAGGGAAAATGCAGTGGCAGGTAATGAAAACAATTTCACTTCATGACTCAGTTTAAATACTGGGGAAATACTTTTCTTGCAGTTTGTTCTCATGAGCGATGATGTTTTACTGGAAGCTTCTCTTTGATCCCTAAGAGAAATGATGCAAGCAACCATTTCCAAAAGTTGTATTTCCAAGATTGTCCTCTTATCCTTAGTGTTGGAGTTATAGTTCCTTTTTTAAGAATTTGCGTAAGCTTCAGAACATCCATATACTTAATGCTATCCTGTCCATTCCCAGACCGGATATTTTTTTTTTTTGGCCTTGCTGAAAAGTCCCAGACTTTCATCCTCACCTGCATTGCTATTTCTGAGAAGAGAAGAAGGGTCAGTTTCAGAAGGGTTTTGCAGAGATCAGGTCAGGCTTGCTATGGCTATTGTTATCAGACAAATCACAAAAAATGGTAATTTGTTCCTATTTTTTACTTTAAAAAATACACACAAAGTGGAAATTTAAAGTGGATAAGGATGAAATAAACACAATTTTAAAAATGTATCTTAGTTTATTTTATTTTACTTATTAACAATACAAGGAATAGTTACTTACCAGACCTCAATGACTTGTCTGGCACATACTCTAGGGTGTGTGTTCTAACCCCTAGCTCACAGGAGTGTCATTTTATTTCCTTTTTCTTATCCCTTAATATCCCAAAGGAAATTAAGGACAATTTTATTTTATTTTTAATTTTTCCTAAACTCTGAATTAATGATCCTTTTTCTCTTGATTATAGCAGTAAATAATAATAATAACAACCATATATATTACCAGCGGAAAGAAAAAATTGCTATTAACTTGAAATGCAAATACTGTAAGTTGTGAGAAAACTGTCAGGACTCTGACATGTCCTAAGGCCCTGACCCAGCCTTGCCTGTGATCCCCACCCACACCCCCTTCCCAGATGCCTGGGAACCTCACTTCAGCTCACACATTGGCCCTTGGGCGTTGTGAAAAAATGAAAGTACTTTCTATTTTAATTAATAATTTGTGTCACCTGTTGCAACCTACCCCCAAACCGAGTAGTAGATTTTCTGGAAAGAATCTCTTGGATGATGTGAGGCAGACATTTTGGACTGTATTCTGTCATAAACTGAGGTCTGTTCCACAGTTCCAGCAGGATCTCCAGCATTTGTCTATTTTCAGGCTTGGGTATCCAGTAGACCTAACAGTAAGATAAGGATCTGTGTAGCATCAAGGAAAATGTGTTATGGAACGTTATATAAAAATGTTATGCAATTTGCTGAAGTCTTCCTTGACTTCCCATATGACTAGGAAATAAGACCAAGAAGTACTTACTTTCCTTCAGTTGTCCTGCTTTGATTTTATCAAGTGGGCTAAGTGGCCAATAGGTAAATTTCTGTTCTTCCTATCTCCAGCTCATAGGGAAACCCAAAGACTTGAATTGCAAGGCATGTAACCAGCTCTGACTATAAACAATATGAATGTTATGTGATAGATGGGGAGACTAGAAACTTCTCTAGGAAATAATTTAGGAAACCCCAATACTTCTGCTGTTGGCTCCATACAGCTCAGTATTCAGAAAGCAATTATCACCACTGCAAAATAATTTATAAAACAGTAACGTGGTCTTTCCTTAAGAGAAACTTCTGCCTTCCCAAAAGAGCCTTGAGTCTCATTTGAGCCTTTGCAAGCTGCATGCTTGTTAGCTGTCACATTAAGAGAAAATAATGGAAAAGAGATGAATAGGCTCCCAAATAACTTCTCACTATATTGATGGCAAGAGATTGCATTGGGAGCTTCACATCAGTCTGAGGGACTATTGCCTTCAGAGTGCAGCTGAGGACAGTAGTGCCAGCAGCTGTTAATGGCTTGCTAGGTAGTGCTGCTTAGGATCTGAGTCCCACGGGGGAAGGAGCACTCTCCACCTCTGACCTTCCTAATGCTGTTAACTTAATGTGATCTGTCCTTGCTGTGCTTTCCTTTGTTGAGGGGAGACAGAAACAGGGTTCCTTCCTGTCACCTTTTCTTTTTTAATCTCTTAATTCCTTATTTCTGGCCAGTACAGCGAAATAATGACAACAATAATAAAACTCATGAGGATAGAGACTGGATGACACAGTAAAATGTTCATCATGGCTATTGCACTTGATAGACCACTTCATAGATTCTTCTTGGCCCATTTAAAAAGTTTCCTGCAGTGCTGCAGACTCTCTCTCCTGCCTGCTGCATATAAATTCAACCCTTGGACCTAGGGAATAAAACTAGTAATTGTTTTGCATAGTGCCTCCCATCCAGCAGTGCCGACAGCCACAGTGCTTTGGCAGTTGGCAGAAATACCCTGCCTTGCTCAGGGGTGAGTGTCTGCCAACTTGCAGACAGAACTGTCTTTGTATCTTTTAAAAAATATGACCTTGAGGGTTGAGTTTTGAAAGCATGTTGGATGCATGTTCCATTTAAATGTATCTCAGTCTCATTAGGTGCTTTATGGGCATCCCATATAATTTAAAATGCTTTTGAAAACTTGACCATGCATAGTATAGAAACTTCTAAGAGCTTTGAGAGCAGAAGTAATGCAGTAGTTCAAATATGTTCTGGAATTTAGGTGATTACCAATATTTTCAAAGGCATATGTATGCCTGAGTAGGCTCTGAAAATGTACATCTAGGTTGGTAAATTACAGAAATACTTGAGAAGCTTTACAGCAACTTTCTCTTTGAGAATATTTCCTGCACTAAATGGCTGATAGATTAATAATAGTAACTAGTGAAATACTTAGTGAATAAAGCTATATGCAATTCCATGAACAAAGTACAGAAATTGGATAAATGCAGGTAAAAATATGCATACAAATATTTTGGCACATGAAACTTTGATCAAATTGGTCACAAGATCAAATTAACTTTATCTTGTCATGAACAGATGCCATTATGCTTGGAATTGTTACTGAAGTCATGGAGGATTATATCTTGTCTCTGTTTGATTTTCATGTTTTCAGTTTTGAGTCTTCCAGGATGTTTACATGACTGGCTCATCTATATCGTATTTTGAAATCTGTGATTGCAAAATAATAAAGTACAAACAAGTCATTATTGTATCTGGAAACGGATGAGACTGCATACATTGGAAAAGCACAGTCAGGACAGCTGTGCTAATGCAAGTTCTGGCTCTAAATGCTAAATGAATCCTTCCTTTCTTCCAGGATAACTCCCTAGAACCTGCCAGCGGTGCTTTTACCGCACACATTAAAAAAAATATCCTTTTTTTTCGCCACATAGCTAATAATTTACAGGGCACTGATGTCAGTTACCAGAAGATCCAGTTTTCTCCAAATTAATATTTCAGATTAGATAAGGATTTGGATATTTGCATGAAGCTTTGAATGTTTCCAGCATCCCTTTTTTCTCTGCTGTACACTGGGCCCTAAATCTGAACTGGTTGCATGTCTTTTTCTTCCTAGGGAATGTGCAGAGTTCCTGCAGAGCGGCACTGATTGACCCTCCTGTTCCTTGGCAGTCTGGATGTGTTTGAACCTGGACCTGACAAATCCTGCAGGGCATGCTGCAGCTCTGCTGCTGTCTCATCACTCTGAGCAGTGGTATTTTGTCTTTGTTTCTTGAGTTTCAGTCCTTGATCATCAGAGGTGTATAAGAAAAATTTTGGCATGCTGTATCTCCAACACTGGGCTGGATTATGGAGCTCAGCCCTGGGCAGGCTGCTCTCCATTGCTTCTCTTGCTCCTTCTTTTATCAGTGTCTTCCACCTCAGCATGTGGACAGGCCAGAGGGTGGATTGACAAGAGCATTTTGAAAGTCACCAGTGACACATGGCAAGTCCTACCTCTGGTATGCGTGAATGCCTTTCAGTCTCACAGGCTGATGACTGCCTGTTTTAGGGAGCAACTCTGTGGAAAAGACCCTGGTTTCCAGGTTGGAAGGAGCAGAGGAATTTTCCTGTCAGGTGAGACTGGGGGACCTGGGCTTGTACAGCCTGGAGAAGACATAGCATCATGGAATATGACAGCAGCCCCCTGAGCCTGTGGGTGTGTCATGGAGTAGATGCAGCCAGGCTGATCACAGTGCTGCAGGGCAGGAGAACGTGAAATTACAGGCATGAGTTGAAAGAAGAGAGCTTCACAGTGGATATAAGGAAAATATTTTTCTCACAAGGAGAAACAGGTGGTGGAACAGGTTGCTCAGAGATGCTGCATAATCTTTGCTCTTAGAGGTTTCCCAGATGCAAGTGGTCAGAGCCTGGGGCAACCCAATCTGATCTCAGACATGAGATTGCTGTGAGTGAAAAGATGGACGTGAGACCTTTCCAACCTGAAATTCCCATATGATTGCCTATTGTCATCTTGTTTTGGGCAGTGGATTCCTGTAATCAGTGTTGGAAAGAGGGGTGTTAAAATGTTATAAATTTAGGAATTACAACAATTTCAGAAAGGAGAAATGAAAGACTAAATAACTGGGGTGTTGAAAGGGGGTGATAGTGTTGGGGAATGAAGAAAAAATGAAGAATGATACGGACACATGGTCAAGGAGAAAGTAAATGGAGATGGTAAGAGGTGGGATGAAGAAATGAGTAATGAGTAGTGAGATGGGAAACAAAGTGGTTCAGGGAGACACTAAAGGGAACAAACAAGCTAGACATTGTGAAACACTTCATATTTCAGAGATGAGTGCTTCATTGTCAGTTTTTCTTGGAGCTTTTCTGTTCCTAAATATGTATAGTAAAAGTGCCCTGTTAGTGCCACCAACAAAATTCAGAGCCTGTATTAATTGCTAGTCTTGTCTATCCTTATGGAAAAAATATCACTAGTGCTTTCACATTTTTCTCTCAGGGCTATGGGCAACATCATCCCAACTATTAGTAATGGGTGGCGATACCTCTGGCTCAGAAAGCCTGGATTGGTTCCCAGCTTTGTTGTTATCATAGTGTTGTATTGTTTGGCAAAAGGATAAGAGTTCGTACAATACTTTCTGTCTGAAAGCAAAAAGTCTGGGAATGTGGAAAAGCAGACACTTGTTTCATTTGATTTTGAAACAATAGAAATAGAAAAAAAAAGCTATATATTTTGAATATCACTGTTTGTATTAATATATTTACATTAAAATTATGGTAGTGGATATTGATCTGAAAAAGCATCTAATATTAGCCTTAGCTTTGGGTTGTGTGTCTGAATAAGTAAACCTGTCAGAAAAAATTTGTGGGAAGCTGCTTGTTCAAGGACCAGGTTTGGTTTCTGTCACTCTTTCCTACTGATGCTTATTCATATAATCAGTGAGGTTTAGTGGTGGTGTAAAGTACCACTTTGTTTTGAGCAATTATGAAAAAAATCTGTCCTTTACTCAAATTGCATTGACTTCTACTTTAAAGATCAATGCCAATTTGAAGGTCTAGGCTAAAATTAAAAATAACTGTATTTTAAACTCTCCAGCTACTTTGCTTCTCTGGCTCAGGAATGTTACCATATCACTATTTTCAGACCATTTTCAGTGGTCTTGACATCTGCCGTTCATATTATTTCTTCATGATACATCACTATTGTTAAGGAAAAGGAACACTGAAAATGAAGAACAGATAAGACCTTGCGTAAGAGCTGTTAGCAACGGCCTCTGAAGCAGACAAAAGAACTCACTTGAGGGTGACACAATATTTCTTTGACAGTTTTAAAAACATACCAAATTTTTCAATGGCTGATAGTGTAGAAAGATATCTTTCAGATATTTAAGAACAGAGATTTTTTGTGATAAATTGGCTTCTCATCTGTGGGAATGGGAGTTCTCTAGTTTGTTCCTCATATAACGTCTACTAAGTTAAGAAAGTTAAACAAATGCATTATTCTTTATTAAGTATTTCTGTTTAGCCTAATTTAACTCTTTAACATTGTCTCAAATGGTGAAATTTCTATTTGTAAGTGAGAAAAGCATCTTCCATCTTGAGAAAACCATCACCTACATCAAGTAGTGAACACATACACTCAATTATCCTCCATAACTTTGATAATTTGAAAAGGAAGTTAAAAAAATGTTTTAAAACAGTTTTAAAAGGTTTTAAAACTTGGTTTAAGGTAAAGCTCCATGAGACACTGTAGCCTGGCAAGGATGGGGCCTTGGGAGGCTCTGCTCTGGAGACTTACTAAACAATACAGTAGTGGTGGAAAAAGTCTGCAAATGTAGACTTGCAGACCATGCACACAACATACACTGCTCACCAACAGGAAGATAATGACTCCATCATTTAGGCTATAAACAAATATTTAAATATATCCAGCCTGTGGGTTAAATTGTAGATCTTTTAGAGCTATTGCAAAATGAGGATTCAGTTGGATATGGATGGTACTTTTGCAAGGACTTCTATACCTGCAGAGAGGTAAAAGAGGAGTGGAAAGTCATACACAGTGGATGAAGAAAGAATGACACTTACAGGCATACACTGTTTGTGTGAATTCTGTGCCCAAGAATGCCTGGACTCAGTGGACAGGAAAGCAGACTGAGGGAGAGGAGGGGCCACTTGGAAGCAGTTAAGTCAGAACCTAAAAAAACAGTGTCAGCAACTATTTTTCTCACTGACCTCACATAAATCAAGAATGACTAAGAGGTTTTCATGCTCAGGATGCAAGTCCTGGCTCCTCTCTGTGCTCTTAAATACTGTTTTTGAATGGTTTTGAACAAGCCCTGAAGGCCATAACTCACACAAATGTTGAAGGTTTCAGGGACAATTACACATGACCAATGACTGTAAATTGATTTAAATCCTATATTTAGTGTTACGAATGAGCCTGTGTCTTCATGAAAGCACAGAGCTCCTTCATAACATAGAGACACTATCAAAGAAATGGCCAAAGAAGTGTGGAGACTTCACCAGATCCTGACAAAAGTAGTATGCTGCAATTTGAAATGCTCCCACATAATCCACATTTGGTTGTTTATGTAACAGAATGTGTGGGAACAACAATTATGTGCTAGGAGGAAATTGCTTATGATTAGCCTGAAGAAGAATATTTCATCTCCGTGTTCAGTATGGCATTGCTTAACTAAAGAATAATATCAAAAGGGAATATATTTGCCAAGATTTCTGAGAAATCAGAAATTCAGTGTTTGCTGGCACTGGTTAGATGTAAGACACATGACATTTTCTTCTCCCACATATGCAACTGTCTGTACTCAATATTTTCCAAAAAAAAAAAACCAAAACAAAGACATATCTCTAAATTATCAACAATACTTAAAATTGCATGTCAATCAAAATTAATTGGATCTTATAATAGATTAAATGTTATAATAATAATGCTGTTTAGAAGAATTAATGTTTAGTCTTCTTTCAAGCTTTTTTTAACTGAGATGCCTTAGGCCACATAATCCTGAATTCGTATCCTAATTTTCTGAAGAATTTATAGTGTGAGTCTCTTACTTTGCTTCCTAAATACAGATTTTCATCAAAAAACTTTGAAGCTTCCTTCATAAGTTACTAAACTAATGACAAAGTACACAGAACTCTGACTAGAAGCTGACCATCATTTTACAGATCTCTCAATCTCATTTTTACTTTGGCCAGAATTAAAATGGAAACACTCAGAGGAAAATTTTATGGGATTTCTTTTTATCATAGAATCATAAAATGGTGCTCAAGTCTTTTGATCAGCTTAGTGGCTCTTCTCTGAACTTGTTCCAACCATTCCAGGTCAATGTCTTTCTTGTACTGGGGACCCCAGAGCAGGATGCAGCACTGTGGATGGCCTCTCTCCAGAGCAGAGGAGAGGGAGAATCCCCTCCCTTGTCATGCTGGCCAAGCTGATTTGAATGAAGCCCAAGGTGTGGTTGCCTTTCTGGGCTCTGAAATTGCCAAGTCATGTTTGATTTTGAATTTTGAATTTTTCATCCACAAACTCTCCCAAGTCCTTCTCCTCAGGACTGCTCTCAATTTGTTATCCACCCAGCCCCTATTTGTGCTTGGGATTGCCCCAACCCAGGTGCAGGACCTTGCATTTCATCTTGTTGAACTTCATGAGGTTTCACATGCCCACCTCTCAAGCCTGTCAAGGTCCCTCTGGATGCCATCCCTTCCCTTCAGTGTGTCAACTGCGCCAGGTGCCTGATTAGGTGCCTGTTGATCTGGTCAAAGCCCCTTCCACAGATGTTAATCTGTTCAGTTTTTTCAGCTTGAAAAAAGTGTGTTGTGTCAAGCCAAGTGAGGTCTGATGGCTTCTTACAAGCTGTAGTAGCAGGGCTGCTTAATGCCAACAGATATATCTGAACACATCAGATGCATTGGAACTCATCTGGCACCAATAAATGCAACCCACAAGAAATGTTTCTTTTTTTTGAGGACTGAGTTTATAAGAAGCAGTTTTTCAGAAAGCAACAGCAGCATTTTCCAAAATGTAAATTTCCCATTTGGGAAATTGTCTTTGGGAAATATTAGGAGTTGTACATGGTGGACAATGCAAGCTGTAGTCCACTGTATTTTTGAGTCTGTCATTTTTGACACACTTTTCACAACTATTCTTCCTTGAAAAGAAGTATTCAGTTAAGCTATGTAATTGAACCATGAGTAGACATTTGATCACTGTTGCCCCTTTCTGGGTTCTCTGTTTACATTTCATCTGTGCCCTTTAGTAAGCTGGACAAGTACTTGTATGGACATAGAGGAAATATAAGTAAAATGGAGCAAGAAAAAAAAGAGGAAATTTATTTTTCTGTTAGATCAGCAGCCTGTACTGTTGACCAGCCAATGATAACAGAACAATGAAGGGACTAGGAAAGAGCAAACAGACTCTGACAGGGAAGGTGTAACCTATCAAAAACTCCTGTAAAAGAAATGATCACCTGTCTTACATGCCCCACTCCCTCCTTCACTTAACACGTCTGGCATATGCAAGAAACTGTAAATGGGTTCAGAATTACAGTGAACAAGCATACAGGTTTTCATGAAGATCTGATGAGTTGTTTGAATTGCAAGAGTGCTTTGTAAACTGTGATTACCACCCAGATTTTGGCTTTGCTGGACTGGACTATGTCATTTTGTCATTCATTCCTGTTAACACAACAGTCAGTATTCTCTTAACAATAATAACTGTTTAACAATAACGACAAAAAAACCAACAAAAAACCCCCCAAACCCCCTCCCAAAAAACCCAACAAAAACAATTAAAAATACCCCACCAAAAACAACAAAAGAAGAAGAGGAAACATATTTTATTTTCCATTTGAACATGTAGTTGCAGCTCTGTAATATACTCTGTCCTTACCTTTGTTTATCAACAGCTAAGGATTAAATTAATGTTTTGTTTCGACTTTTCTAGTGGCTTTGTGCATGAATGATGACCAGACAAATTGTGAGCTGAGTGCTGATGTCTCAAATATTTAGTGCAAATGTTTATGAGAATCTATTATGATAAAACCAGAGAAAATCTGCATTTTTTTAAAAATAAAAAAAATATACACATATACATCTATACATATATTCATTCAGGGAGAACATTCAGATTGCAAATCTGCAAAACATGATACCTATTGAGACATTAATTTACTAGAAAGTATGCAGATTGCTTTTATAAGATGAACACAGTGAGATTTTTGTGGATCAAAAAGTAGTATCAACTTGTAATATCAAAAGTAATATCAAATGTACAGTAACAAGACTGTACATTTTCTCAAAAAATCTACCCCCTAAAATTGGTAAATGAAACAATAAATCTGTGTTTTGATGCTCAAAAGCAAGCCATATTCAGAGACTGCCAATTCCCTGCTCATGTGACTGCAGGAATTTGTTAGGCTACTAGATTTTTCCTTTTCATCTTGCAGAAAATATTTCAGGGTATCGCTTCTTTTCTCAAGGCATGACAGTCTACTGTGGTGTTGCAGTGCATGATTGAGGCTTTCAAAGTTTTATATGTATTTTATTTATTTTGTGTTGGTACGTTCCTTCCAAAGTCCCTTCACCCATTCCCAAACCCACATGGTACCTCCCAGAGGGGAGCCCCTTGTCAATCACCCTGGTAACTTGAGGGGAAATCATCTCCTGTTCGACCAGGTGCCCAACACCTGCCTCTTCAATTGTTAAGTGTCCCTCTCTTGGACCTCCCACCCTTTTCACCCATTGACCCGCATTCTCCAGCTGCCCAAGGCTTCGTCCCTTGGGACAAAAAGGAGGACGACAGGCCAGGCTGTGCTTTTTGCACATGGAGCTGCACCAATAAACACCTTCCAAACCCACGGCAGAAGCTCACTCTTCATTTCCAGCCTTATCCATGCTGAGCCAGCTGATCTGAGGGACCCACACAAACTGTCTCGGTTGGTCTGGGGTTTACTGCTTAGCCGGTAAAGCAGCTCCCCAAGGAAAAACCACCGTACCGTGGCACTTTCTTGAATTCAGAAGAACTATCTGAAGAATCAACTGAAGAAATATTTGAAGAATTACAGAGATTGGGGAGGGGAGATGCAGAAAGCGAGGTAGAAAATACTTTTAAACAATGACTGATTTGAAGTGACCTTCTGACAGATGCTAGACAAGCTGGGAAAGAGATGATACTATACTGGAAAGAGATGGTGGCTAAGAAAAGAGAAAGAATAGGAGCAATAGGGAAACACAGTAAATACTTCTTTGTCATATGGAATTGCCCCAAAGGCACTGTTTTAACTCTCTGACCTCTACAAAAACTAGATATACTATTAGCCCACAGCAGAAGTTTTCCATGAGGCCCTCCCTTATTTCTACTGTTATAAGTGTGAAAGACTGGATTTCAAGTGCATTCTCCATGTTTGCATATTCTTTTTGGCAGTGGCTTGTTGACATTTCTTCAGTTTAAATGCCTATAAAATATTAATTGCCCTTTTTCAGGATGTTTCTGTTTTTACCTGAAATTTTGCCAATTTTTAGGAATGTAAACGTGTGCTAATGTGTTATAATAATTAAAATCAAATAAACTCTAGTCAAAATGCAACATCTAATTAGGAAATATTTGAAGTTCTGACCATCTCATTCACTAGGACAGCAAGAAAACCCTCCAGTGCTCTCTCCAGAATCTCACTTGGTACATACAGTGCAATAGGCTCTGCAGTAAGACTCAGTGATCAGGGAACATGGAAGGATGCTAACCAAAGCTACAGTCTAACTACCACAAATGGGATGAACATGGGATTGGCTGTTCTCTTTTTAACATGCACTACTATTTTAAATGTATGTTAAAATGAAGCATTTTCACAGTGGCTCAAAATTATTCCACTTAACTCCAGGGACTTAAATAGAACAGCTTAATGAAGTGCATTATTTCCTGATTTAAGTGCTTAGTTTGGGACTTGAGGAGCAAGACTTTGTGCAAAATCTCAAGGAAATGACTTGGTTTCAGTTTGCTAAAGTTCACAGTGTGTAGTATGAGCAACTCTGCCATTGCAGTGGTGCTGAAGATTCTGAGTGATTTTAAGATCTCAGATGTATCATGAGTCCAGACACATATACATGTAATAGATAGAGAATGGGAAAGTTTCAGTTTGAAATTATTATATAAACACTAATTCCTAACACGATTATCTTGTATGTTTGAGCTCATATGCATTAGTGTTTAATTAATCTAAGCAATTATCTGTTTTCTATTGTCCCTTGTTTTCTGTAAAAATGCATATTCCTTGCCCCCTTAATACCATCTGTCTGAGCACTCTCTCTGCCTGCAATCACCTTTAACTGAAGAAGCAGTGCTGAGTGACTGAAGAAGCAAGGGACAGAAATATAAATAAGTGTATTTATATTTTAAGGGGGCAATGTTTCTCCTTCATCTCACAATTCATTAATTTCCAACTTTATCCTTTATCTTATATACTATTCCCTATGTAACCTAAATATTAATGGAACAATATGAACACGCTTCTTGCCTGCTCAGAGGAAATAGGCACTTTGATGTCATCCTTCAGCCTCTGCTTTGTTTCTTTGACCTACATCCAGCTTCATGAAGTTCTTAATGAAGTTTACTCTTAGAGCTACTATCTGTCTGTCAAATTGTCTGAAATTGCCATACAGTTTCAGATGTTTTCAGTGACGCTGATGATAAGTCAAAAGACTTGAAAGCAATTTATTATTATACTGGGATAACAAGAACATTTATGCACTTCAGACATAAAGCAGACCAGTATTTATTGCACTGTAATAATTTTTTTACAGCTTATAGAGACATGAATGCAACATTGAACCACTGGAGAATAGCAATCCTTCAAGTAGAATTGAGGTTCTTGAAAGAACCATTTGAACACTCAAAAGGGACTATGTTTTTAAATTAAAAAGCATTCACTCAAAAGTGAGAAACCTAACTATGTTCAAAAACAAAAGTGAACAAATCCTCACAATTAAATCTAAGGAATAAAACTAATATTGATAGAAAGTCTATCTTTTCAAGATGAACATCTGTCTTTCTTATGGCCTAAGTATATACTTAGTTTTTTATCATACAGATGATGAGAAACTGTGAAGATCTGGTACAGAAATCATGGTAAGAAATGGTACAGAGATCATGGTAAGAAACTTTTAAAATATCTTTTTCCAGTATTTCTATATGAATCACCTAGTTATATACATCTTTAACATGCAAATGGAATTTTTGGTAGCAAAATAGATACCTGTGTGTATTTTGAACAATTGGATTCAGTGGTAACTTATAAGCCTCTAGTTTGGAATAGTACCTAAAATGTGACTAGGAATTATTCCGAGATTCAACACCAAGAAGAAATATAGGAAAACAAATTAATGAAGACTAATGTGCATGAACTGCCAGCTGTCTATTCAGTTTCAATAAAGGTGCTTCTCTAAGTGATCTAAAATGTTGACATTTTTCATCTGGTCTAGAAATCTCAAAATATAAGACTTGTGAGACTTTCAGGAATCAATACCTTATATTGTGATGAAACTGAGAAGATAAAAAGAAAATGAGGTTGGAGACCAAGGAAAGATCAGAACTTAAATATTGCAATTGATTTTGTAAAAATGGGAAAACTCTGAGCAGTAGAGGAGAGCCACAAGACTATTTTGAAACCCTGATGTTTTATGCCTTTGTCACTGTTGCTATGTGCATTGTGATGTTGTATTTGAAATTCAGCCAAACTTCTGCTAAAAATCATGTGAAACTTGCCTCTTTTAATTTTCTTAACAAACTTAACCGTGTTTATTAAAAGGGTTGTTAGGGTTCACAAATGTTTTAAATTAACTTGGGTACACTCAGCTAAAAATCACATGAAATTCGTTATTTTAAAAGCTTTCTTTGCAAAGCAAAAATAAAAAACCCTTTGGCTTTCTAGGCTGATTTTGTTCTGACTTTTTATTCCCTGATCATCAGTCTCTGGGGGGGGGCGTGATATAGATTCAAACCTAGATATTGTTCTGGAATATCTGTTGTGTTAAAAGGAGAGCTTTGGTACCAGTTTTCCTGGTTTTCTGTTGCTGGTGCTGTATAGAACACATCTGGGTCTCTGCATGTAGGCCCATATGTGAAGAACTGGACAGGATAATTACCTACCTGCCTGCTTTTAGTGTTCAGGAATTCAAGAGGTGGGGATATTGCAAATAAAAGCTTAACATAAATGATTTTATTTATTAATTAAGACTAGCTGATTTATATACTAAAAAGGAAAAGAAAGACCAAGAATTCTTTCAAAGATGATAAGTAGTCTGAGCAGTGTGCAACTTAACTTTGGAGATCTGTCCAGAGCTATAACTCATTACAATGAGAAAAAATCCCCTTGGTTTTAGAATTCTTTTCTTTCCAGAGTTACTCAAGAAGCACGGTATGTTATCCCAGTGATATCAGGGCTTGCTAACATGTCAGGATGTTTGGCCTTGAGGATTATAAGACTGGATGCTAATGCTACATCTTGTTTTCTTTCCATCATCTATTGTTTCCCTAAGTTCAGAAGCTTTCCCAACTTCTTGCACAAAGCAATTATCAGCTGTTGCCAACCTCAGCTCCTTCTCTTCATGTCCTCATCTCTTGTCAAAAAAGAAAGAAGTAATATTAATGCATCATTTTTAGATGAATTCTTGGAGGCATTCTTTGAGGAAAAGCTGATCTTTACTACTCTGTACTATCTTCACTTTTCCTTCTTTAAATCTGCAGTCTACAGTAACTTGTGGCTTTTTATCAGTATCTTACTGAGGTAGTTTCCATTCTTTCTGCCTACTGCAACCAAAACATTTAAGATTATGCTTCCTGATTTCTCTCCCTTTCCCCAGCAGCTTTATTTATATCTACTTCTTGCACCAAGCATACAAATGTTTTCCACTAGTTCTCAAACAGGCTTCATTTTCTCCTTCTTCCAGGGGTCAAATTTTCTGTTCTCAAGGTACCCTGTTTCTCAAGGTTTGTAACAGGAAGATGTGAAAAACAGAACAAAATGTTTCTATCATTTGGCGCTACACATACTTCAGGGAATGTTTCTTTAATTTTCTTCAAGGAAAATTTAATCTTCTCTGAATTTTCAGTGGAAGCTTTGTCAATCATTTCAAGTCTCTTGAATTCTATTGAATTCTATCTTTGCCACTACACTCCATTTAAAAGTTGAACTGATCTACTTATTCTAGAGTTGGACTGTTTATCACGGATGATAAGATGATTGAAACAAATACAAAATCATTCTATTCATGACAGTCCATATTGCTTACTAATTGTTAGTATCTTTGCTTGCAATATGCCCCCCATGGTTTTCTTTTTGCAGTCTTCATTTGTCTTCTTTAGCCAAAGCTGAATTTATCCACACTTGGCACTAATGGATTTCACAGTCTCACTAAATCTGCAGGGAATTACATTTGCTTATATCATGAAGAAATTAACTTTGCTGAATGGAGAAATTGTGCCCTGATGTTTGTAGTATGAAGAATGGTGTAATAAGTTAGGATGAACTTTGAGTATTTTCAGGATCCACCTAGTAGGGGAAATGGATGAAGAAAAATACAACTATCATTTTACCTTGTGGAAAAACTGAAAGCAAAGTGATACTGTTAGTGGGGAAAAAAAGCCTCAATGACTGCATGATCAGAACATTCTCTTAAAAATAAAGTGGATTTCTCAGATGGTATTGCATCTAATTGCAGTAATTAAATTTTAATTAGTTGCATTAATTTAGAATCTAAGATGGATTATTCAGTGGTAGGATATAAAGGTTGGAAAAAAATTAGGTATTTCTGGACAGTGAAAAATTTGGGTAATTTTGGCACTGCCAAAATGACAGGAGAGGGGATCATGATACTGCCACTATGAAGCAGAGTTACTTGCAGGCACTGAAGGGATTTAACATAGATCCAGCAGGATTTAGTTGAGTGCAGCTGCCAAGAGCTGCACCCAGAGAACCTGTTCAGTGTGCTTTCTGGCACACTGATCCTACCTGCATATTGGTCATGGAAGCACAAGATTTGAGCTAACAAGCTCTCACACAGAGCAGAGCATAGTGCAGATATTCTGGGTGGCTGTGCTTACTTAAAACCAGCAGCTGATGTGTTACAAAATACTAGATTCAGACTTACTGTGTGAAGAGCGGGTGCTGATGTGGGGCAGGAGGGATGAAAAGCATCTCCCTCTTCTGGACTCCTCAAAGGTATGTAGTCCCACACTCCTTATCCAAAGTGCCAGACCCATCAGCCTGTGGCTGCTTGGCTTAGTCTCTGCTGCACATGAAACATTTGTACCAGCATCTGAACTGAGAGTTGCCATATGTTCCTGTTCACACTGTACCAACCGGGACCCACCCTGGCTCCAGACCCACAGTGCATGCCATATTTGGCTGTGCACTGACAGACATTGCAGGTTATGTTTCATCTAGAAGTGGGTCTTTTCACTGTGTGTGTGCTGCATGTTTTTCAGCTGAAGTCTTCCACAACAGCTCTCTGCCTCAAATTACCTCCTTCTGACAGTGGGACAAGAAGAATTTAGCTCAATTGTTTCTTAGATTGAGATTGGACTAAAGCAAGCCTTGTTTTGCCATGTGGAAAGGGATAATAATTCTGAGAATTTCTATTGCCTAAATTCACTAGAGTAGGAGTAAGAACTTGGACTTAGGCATAAAGATCATATCATCCTGGTGTAGTTGTTAAAAATCTGACAGAAATACAACGGCAGTGTTAAGTCTGTGTGCAGAGAAAGTGTTCCATGCTCCCCTGGTGCTTCTGCAGCAATCATAGAGCAAATCTTCTCTTCAACACAACTTAATCTGCAGCTGGCCTGGGCTTTGGGGCCTGGATAGTACTTTGTTTGTGAATCCTTTTCCCACTTGTTGGGGATCTCCTGACATAGTGGAACTACTTCTCCATGCTGTTAAGGTTACTCATGGACAGAGGCAAGAATGATCAGAGGAGGTTAGAGGCTCTCAGGAAGACATGGGAGAGTTAAATATTGGAGAGAGGAAAAAAAAAAAAGAACACAGAAGAAGAACAACAGAGATGAAAGTGTTGAGGAAAGAGAAGCTAATAAGATCACAAGACAGGGCAGGGGCCTCTGGAGATAAGAGCAAGAGACAGAGTCTGACTGGAAAATATGGAGTAATTAGAAGAAGATATAGAATAATCTGAGAGATGGTGGAGATTTTTGGAGTTATCACAATGTTAGTATGTGGAAATTAAGCCAAGAACTGCATGTCCTAATAATTTCTTTGCTGTTTTTGCTGTGAGATTTCACAGCAAATTAAATGCTTTGTCCAACACATGGGTCTTGCCTCCCCTCCCACCCTCCTACACATAAATTGCAGAGAGAAAGCTGAAGTTTTAAGACAGGTAAGAGCACTCTGAATGCCTCACAGTACTCATGTTTTTAGAGGAGAGCTTTTATAGAACTGTCAGGTATGAGAGCTCAGAGAAATGACCAGAAATGACCAGAAATGACAAATAGGGAATCTCGAGGATAAAGAGTTATCACCCAGTGATCCAGCTTGGAAGGGCCTTGTGAAAGTGGCTAGCTTAGTGCTTGCTGGAAACTGTGGACAGTATTTCTGAACTGCTTTTAAAATGAGACTATTCTGACTCCTATCACCCATCTCCCTGGTTTTAGAAGCCCTACAAATCAAACACATCCGCTTAGCAGAAACAGGTTTGTTCACTCTATAGCCCAGATATTGTCTCACGGCAAGAAATAGTGTGTCCTACAGGAAGCTCTAAATGTGGCAGCTTCTCACTTGAATTTACAATCTCTTGTAAATAAGTTGTCATTGAATATAATATTAAATATATATCTAATTGCAGTAATGTGTTTTTGTGTATTTACACACAGCAGTATGAATGACATCTGACTCTTTTACAGGTATCTGTAAAAGATAGATGTCTGTATCATATCCTCCTTGCCATTTTAGAGGCTGGGTACTAAATTTCCATCTAAGCAATTTTGCTCATAGCTTTTGTGTTTAGTGTTATTGCTTCTTTTGTGGGTCACTGAAGTGAAATAGAATGCATGTGTAACCAGGCTTTTATATTTCTATAACGAATGGTGCTTGAGAGGAAAATAGATATTTTACAAGCCTGGAACTATTCCAGAGACAATATATTCTGCTGTGTGCTAACAAACTGCTATTCATTACACATTGTAAGGATGAAATTATGTAGAGTAAAATGCTTTTGGGGAACAGAAATAACTTCCCCTCATAGAGAAGACTTACTTTCATGGTGGTATTTGTTTGGACCTAAAAAGTGTGCTATGTCAGTACTATAGCTATAGATGTTTTATGAACATGCAAACACACATATGCAAATGTAGATATTTATAGATTCCCACTCTCAATTTGCAAAGTCTCCTGTGTAAAGCTCTGTTTGAAGTATAGCAGTGTCTTCTTGGGTATGTAATATCATAAAAAAAAAGTTTGAAGATGTAATTTCACTTCTATATTTATTTTCTTTAGCTCAAAGATAGTCGAGAAATTTGATAATGAGTATTTTTATATACTGATAGTCCTCTGATCTAGAGGCCCTTAACAATTTACCAATGATTTTGGTTAGAGAAGAAGCTGCCTGAAGGATAGGAAAGTTAATCTACAAGGATCTGATCATTATTAGGTCCATCATCTTTTGACAAGATATGAAAATTCCTGATTGTTAAAAAATTGTATCATACGAAACTTTGTTTTGAAAAATTTATTTGAATACTGTTAACATTTCTTGAGCTCATTGAGGAATATAAATTATCTAGTAGTGGTTTGAGATATAACAAATCTCACTCTGTCTACTAAGCTTCTAAGTGGGCAGCAATCCATTCACTGGTGAATATATTCTTTTAAAACTAGCTTAATTAGGAAAGGAATTATGCATTTGTATTTAGCATTGAAGATACTTTAATGAAATTGTACTTGATTTTTTGAAATAGTGATGTCACTAAACCAAGAAAAATTTTGATTAGTAACCAGTTAAGGATTTATAAGTTTTTCTCCTTTCAGTCACAGGCTGGGTTTTTCTCCATTATTCCCATCCCTGTAACAAATACATACAAATACATTAATGGATATTGTGATGAAATATATTTCCATTCCTTTATTTAAAATCCATTGTAGGACAGCCCAGACTTTTAGCTGTTCAAGCAAAACTTTTAGTCTGAAGTATGCTTCTCTCTGTCCTGCACATTGGGCACCAACCAAAATAAACTGACAACACATCATGGCCCTTAGGAGGTGCTATAAGTGAACAGATTAATTGTATTTTTCCTTTTGAAAATAAGGGTTTTAAAAACATTTACAGTAACTGAATGGGATGTGGGATAGTAGCATGAAAAATTGTGAAGCAGTTTGAGGTTACTCTGTGTTTAGAAAGAATACAACAGATTGTAGATATTTCAGAAATCACCAAAAATTAATTGTCTTTGATAAGTTTATGTGTGGTGTTACCTTGTAGGGATGTACACATCTACCTCTCCTCTCTTTCTCTCTTTTTTTCCTTTCCTTCCACCTAATTATTAAAACTGCTATCTTTTTTAAGTAATAGTTTCTGGAGGCAGCTGTGACTATGCCACTATTCAGATTAGAGGGTGCTGATCTTTGAAAGAGGACAATTAATAGAGACACTATTGACTATCAAATGAGGTTTCAGTTTCAGAGCTTTCATATGCTCTCATATATCTCTTTATGCTCTGTTTCCTTTCTAAAGATGACAATATCTGTTATACATTTTGTAAGGATGGTTTATTTCCTTAGGATGACAAGTATGTATTACATGTTCTTCCCCTTTTTCCTTTGGGAAGGACGTTTCTTTCTTGCAGAAGATTTTGAATCCCAAACTAAGGTTTGAATGCCAGACTCCTAAGTTTGGACTTTGAAAGCTGTGACAGACACTTCCTCTGCCCTTCATTATGTGCTAGAAAGACCATGACAGATATGTCAGTGGGTTACCTGGTCCTTTTACACAGTGACTCCTTGCCTTTGGAATGGGATTACCAAAAAGACAGTGGGTTAATACCCACAGATCAAGATCACAGCTCAAGATCAGACCCATTTGTTGGACTGCTGCTGGTGAGTGTTGGCTTTCACACTGCAGGGAGAAGTTGCAGAGACAAATTCATGTCCTTGTTATGCCATCAGTTATCAAATGGAGAAGTTGCCTGCTTTGTTGAGGAAAATGCAAAAGCACGCACATCATTCAAATATACATTTACATGTGCATACTGTTTCAAACACATGCAGTGATTGTGTAATGGTAAAAATAGATTTGCCCCAGAAAGGCTAAATTCAGAACAGTCTTGTGTCTAAGAACACTTGGTTGCCTCTAGGTCTGTTCAAGTGACAATAAAATGGAGGTGAAACTACAAATGTGTCATTGCATTTAAAGCCTGTGTTTTTCTGGGTTACATTTGAGTGAACTTTACTGATTTAACAATATTTATATAATACTCCCTCAGAAACAGAAAAAAAAATCAGTGTTCTTGCCATGACACATTTCAACTATAAATTCTAACTACATTTTTACAATGGAGTGTTTGGATAGCTGTCCTTGACAATAAAACTGGTACATATATCAGGAACAGATGCTGACCTGGGATATACTGTAAAATGAATAAACAGTTTTATCATTTTCCTAAGGCTCTGAATGACCTTCCTGAGCAGAAAGACAAAACTGGGTATCAAATACAAATCTTATCAGACTGCTGGCAGGCTGAATGCATTTAAACTGACTCATAATGCTGGTTTAACTCTCTTAACTATGCGGATGTATGTCAACAAAAGAATGCAGAATAAAAGAATATCAATGCAGAAAAAATAGGCATACATGAAATAATTGAAAGAGGAGATAGAGTAAATTTAAAAAATGAAGATATAGAAAAGGAGCACCACAGTTCATCAAGTAAGCACTAAATCAGAATGGAAACTAGCTTATCCTATCTACAAGAGGTAGAGTATCAGGAAGACAGTGGTTTGGAATTTACTTTGAAAACATAGTCCTAGAAGCAAATTCTGCTTCTTTTGGAAGTTTATTTTTTCAGTCCAACAGTATTAACATTTGGCACATAACAAAAAACCTCTAGACTTCTGTAACAGCTTATTGTGCTCACTAAGTCTTTCAATCAATGAAAAGACAAATTTATTTTTATAGCTGGTTTTGGATGTGGCTATGAATTATAGTCAGGTTTAAATATGTTTCCCTTTCCTTCTGTAGATTTATGCTGAAAGTCTTTGTTTTTTCTCATGAGGATGGTTTTAATTCTCATGACTAGTCTACCAAATAATGTCAGTGGCAGAGTACATGGAAATTATACTAGAAGTGTTACTAGTAATGTATTTCTTTAAAGTTGTTTCCTCTCACCAATCCCCAAACCTTTAATGCTGGAGAGTGAAGTGTACACTTGTACTGCCAGGAATAAGAGCCCGAGACTTTAGGATGGATTTTCTGTGTCTTTCTGGCAAGCGTTGACAGATGAAAGCTACTTAGCTGTCTCACAGCTTTTACTCTTTTGCTGTCTCCTTTCAGTGACCTTAAAAGCACACAGACCAACTCATACTTCTTCACAGTTCTCAACACTTGAGCCTGCAGAACTGCTTCGAAGAATGCTTAATGGTTGGATGGGCAAGGACAAGATGAAACTATACTTGAGCAAAATGATTTTGTAAACAGAACACTGGTTAGGAATATGAGATGTTAGTTAGTGCACTATGTTTTGGCTGAAAGGACATCTTGAAATAATTTATTTTACTCAGGAGTCCTCAGGAGCTCTCAGGAATACTTATTGCACATCCATTTGCCCAAAGAATAACCTGTTGTCTGTCATAGAGAGACACCATTACAACCAAATGAATGACAGTGTTGACTCAACATCAAGTTACATTTAAGGCAAAACATTTGAAATCTGTCACAAAAATGAAATCCTGATGAGTGACTGCAGCTACCGCCTCCTCTCTGTAAATGCTTTGCTGTCAGTGCAGTGAGAGGGTATGCTGCAGTGTGCTTTGTTGTAGGATGTAGCAGAGTAGTTTAAAAGAAAGGCCTTTTGTTGGCCTTGCTGTGGCTTCTGAGTGCCTGAATCAGTAGGAATCACTGAAGAAAGAGGGATCATGACAAGCAAGGGTGGTATTGATCCCTAACATTATATTTTACTGTGTTTTGCCCAAAAGATCAGAGTACCTTCTCTTTTGAAGGGTTATCACATTGGTATTTGTAGTCTGAGAAACTGGAATTCCCTACGACTCTTGGTGGGCTTCATTACGAGAAGAGGCAAGTAACTGAACATAAAGCCTTTGGCTGACCTGCAGTTGTTTCACTCTTGGCTAAATGCTTTTAAATATGCAGTAATTTATGTTTTATTCTTCTAGTAGAATTCAGGAGCAATGTGTAGGATAGTATAAATGACACTTTTTCCTTGTGGTTGGGTCTTCTTAAGGCCTCCTTTTTTTCAACGTATATGGAAGAGATGACATTGGTGTAATCCACAAATGCTGGGTAGGAGCACCAGGGAAAGCAGAGTTGTGCACAGTAATGAGGAAAGGCTTTTTCAAATGTGTCCCTGCATGTCCTGAGAAGTACTAGCCAAAGTATTACCTATGTTTGTTTTGGTCAATGTTGAGCAGGAATGTAAATAAAGACAATTAACACATGTTTCTCATTAAACTGAAAACATCTTCAAAAATGAGGCTGCTTCTCACTGCCTGAAGGGACTGAATGTGAGTAAGAATGATCATTGAGAATACCTGGGTAAATAAAGAGGTTGAAGAGCATTGACTGCACCCTGTAATATTGATTTGGTAGTCCTTTTTGGAAAGCATTGCCACTTGTCGTGACTGGATTAATAAATCCAGTGCAAATATCTTAATCTGGTGTGGTGCCAGAAGAAGCTCTATTTGTTATGTCTTTTTTTTTTTGTTTCCCTTGTGAATTAACATTCTCAAACATCTGGGAGATAAGAGTGCAGAATATTACAGTATTAGGAAATGTAAAAAATATGAAAACTCCATAAAATATTGCAAGTATTGTTCTTCCAGCATAAGCTGCTAAAAGGCTGAAAGAATGCAAACTTTTAAATTGTTTGAATTATGAAGTGATTGGGGAGAAAGGGAAAGCATGATGTAGGAAGAGCTAAAGAACAGATGAGTGTCAGGAAAGGCAGAGGCAGCCATTCACAAAGGTGGAATGCCCCTTGTGATCTTTGTGCGATGGGGATACACTTTGGATCACCAACCAGGTGAGCAAGAGGGGAAATACAGATGGTGATGTTTGCAGTATGTCCTCAGGCCTTTCTCTGCTCAAACACCCTGTGAGGCCTTGATTTGAGGCTGGGATCAAGGAGGACTGATCTTTTTGGAAACCACATGAACCTTCAATGCATCTGGCCTATATTAGGAATGATGGATAAATTGAAGGGAGCATGATAACTCTACCTGACAGATGCATTATTGGAGCTCTGTGGGGAAATTAGGCTGTTCTGATTTTAGATTTGTGACTAAACATATGCTTTTAGTTATTGTGTATATGTAGAAATAATATAAATAATTAGCTGGGGGAAAAAATATTTCCCCTTAATTGCTGAGATAGGTATATCAGAGGCACACACTCTTTGACAATTACAGAGACATTTATAAGCCTGCAAGCAGAGAGCATAGACTTGTCTTGCTGTGGTATGACATCAGGCTGAAAGAAATTTTATTTCTCTATGGGTCTGCTGCAGGGGGAAGGAGTGGGGGAGGAGTGTTGAGCAAAAGTTCCTCCTGTGGAACAGCTTAAAAGAAAAAAAATAAAAGGGTGAAGTTCATGAAGTTTGAGATCATGTGTCTAAGAAGGAGTCCAGATGATCCCTGCTGCAGACAAGAAACTTGCTCACACAAGTTTCAGAGAAGTTTAATGGCCAACAATTGAACAGTGGCATTTCGAAGGAGTTACTGGGGGTATACTTCAATATATCCATTAAGAGAAACACCAGGAGAGATTGACTTGGACAGGAGGACTAAAAAATTAACTCTCATTTTTAGGAGAAGTCATGACTGTCTTTTCTGAATTTGCTTCTGGCAGCTGAATATGAAAACTTGACAGTAAATTCTGTCATATGTCCTCCTGCAAATAGGATTTCTGACTATTTCCCTGACCATACCAGAACTAAGCAGTTGAAATAGCAAAAAAAATTGATTTAAAAGTAAAAACCAGATAAAATCATTTTACTAACTATATGGTCTGTGTAGTATTAAGCAAGGCTTTAAAAAGACTAGTGTTTCATGCTGGGTTTCAGTTTGTTTCATAATTAATTATGTGATTTATCCCAAAATGTTAAAATCAGATTGAGGTCAGAACTTACCCAAGAGTAACATATTGAAATGTAATGCCACCTACAAAACATACTGTTTTAAATACTCCTTGGCTTCTGTTTTCTAGCTTATACACATTCCCTATTTCACAGAGCCACAGAATACCAGGTTGGAAGGAAATTTCAAGGATCATCTGGTCCAACTTTACTTGTAAAAAGCATGGTCTAGATAAGATGGACTACTTTGTCCAGCTTAATCATAAAAGATTCCAGTGTTGAAGAATCCACCAATTCTGGGGGGGATTACTCCAATGGCTGATTTTCTCATCACGAAAATTCATAGACTTTGTTATTGTTACTGCTTTGAAGTTTCTGTGAGGAGTGTGTTTTTTCCAATTATCATTTCAGTTTGATTTTCATTACCTTCTTGGAAGTCCAAGAAATATGATAGTTTTTTATAACAGTTATGCGAAATATATGCAATGAACTTGCTCTGAAATACAGACAGCACTAAAGACTTTTCAGTTCAGAGTTCAACTGATAATTTATCCTCATCATTGTTCTCCTTCGGATGTGTTAGTTCTGACAAAAGTTAACTAGAGGCAACAGTTGGAAAATACTCTAGCAATATTTACTCCTTTGTTTAAATGAACTTACATTCCTCATTTGTATAATTTTTACATCTTCTGTTTATTTAAGTGCTTAGATTTTGTTGACATGTCCGTTCTTGGGAATGAATTCCTAAGCAGCAGCCCACACTGGCTCAAGGGGCTCAACTCTGCAAAAGTAATTTCTCTTGTCAAGTAGGCTTATTTTACTTTTTTATTCTTTTACTTTTTTATTCTTTTATTTTTTCATTCTTTTATTCTTTTATTCTGTTATGTCAGCATAGTACCTACCTTACACTGAAAAGTTAAATAGATGGAGGACAAAAACAAGTTTAGCACTCCCAACAAATCAGCGAATGGACAGCTCAGTTATTGGCAGGCTTCGGTATTTATTTTATAGTTAAACATAGTGACAATAGAGGGCAGTGACAAAGGAACAGTGCAGGAAAACATTATTTTTCTAGTATGTTCTTATAATAGGTGATAATGACTAGTAACACCAGTGAAGATGAGGTAATAAAAAACTTTTTTGTTTGTTTATTTCACAAGCTTTGTTCTTTATTTGGCATTTGTTGTGACTCCAAAGCACCTCTGAAATCACAGTTCAGACAATGTCTGATAGCAAGAAAGTAACATAACGAAAAATCACGTCTGAGTGAACTTAGTTTCTTTCTTTGTGTTGCTTTCTCCTTGGAGGGGAAGAGGGATAAACAAATGCGGCTTGCTGTTCAGACTGAACCAAAAAAATTAATATTTGCACAATTCAGAGGCAGACTTTAGAAAAGACATTCCAAATGCTTAATGCTAGAGGTGAAGAGGCAGCTTTCTGCTTCTGAGAAGCCTGTAAGTATTTCTGGAGAGGGATAAGTGCAAGAAGAAAGCATCTGATGCTGATTTTTTACAAGAAGAAGTAGTTGAAGAATAGCAAGCATAAAAAATTACCTACATATTCTGATTCTCAATTTTCTTGATGGTGCTCCTTCCTATGGGCAAGTTGATTTACAGAGATACCTAGGGAAAAGCCAAAGTCTCCCTGATGTTCACCTTACTGAATGCAGCAGGCTGGGATCTGAAATCAAGGAGCAGATCGTTTTCACACGGACTCCTTCCATGGGCTTTTTGTTTGTTTTGAATATGCACGTGGGAGGTTAGACCTGAGAAACAATGCTGTCTTGTTTCTTTGTGGCTGCTAGCTGGGAGATAGGACTGGTATGAGACTTTGGAGAAAACAGTGTTCCCACCAGGCCTTCTGAGGGCAAGGGTTGTGGTCCTGTCACAGCTAGGAATGATGCCTGTCCAACTTGGATTTGAGAGGATCCTGGTAGCTACTGCACAGTATAGCACAAAAAAAGTGTTTGTGTTATGACTAAAGAGATGAAGAAGCTGTCTAAAGTGAAAAAGTAAGCCTTTCAGCCACTGTTAAGCAATACATTTTTCCCTTTTGGAAGGTGTTTGAAGGGGAAAAGAGCTGCAAAATTCAATATATGTATTTTGCTGCTGTATAAAAAGAAGGTAATGATAAAGGATTTTTCATAGTAAAGAAAGAAATTTTTACTCTAAAATGCTGTGCTTCAGAAAAAACCAAAACATTGATATCATTGAAGAGGAAGTCAGAGAAAAGTGTTTACTGGTGAATGAATGAGCATAATCAAGATTCTGCAATTTTCTCTGCACAGTACTTGGAAATGCATCTGAAATTGAAAAGCAGTTTAGCAAATTAGGTTGATCATTAGAGCATAATCTGAGCGAATTTTAATCTTGAACTAGTTTACAGAAACCCTTTAGACTGCCATGAAATTAAATTATTAGAGGAACTATCCAGCAATAATATCAAAGACTTGCTTTCTTGATTATTTTGCAGAGCTTTATGAGATGAACAATTTTTTTTCTTGTTAAATAAATTACAGGAGCAGGACTTGATTCCTAGTTTCTGAAAATACACAGAACTTAGAAATATACATATACCATTAGAAAAATCTTATCTATATACACTGTAAGCAAGAAAGCAGAATCAGGAATATATAAGAAGAGATTGCTCCTCCTTTTGGTGCATTAAGCAGAGCTGATTGAAGGTTTCAAAATACCTCTGTTTCACTTGTTTGCCAGAAAGTCAAATTGGTTGTGCATAAAAGGAATTAGCTTAGCATTCATTGGTGAGTATACTGAACTGTATATATATATTCCTGTTCCTAACCTCTTTTAAATGAGTAGCATCAAGGGAGAATACTTGCCTGAAACACTACAGTAATCTTCAGTAATCCAGTGGGATGCAACTTAGAGCCCTTTCAAGACTGCCTGCCTTTATGTGAAAGAGTATCTTTTTCTGATCAGGTCCTATATTGTGCAGCTCAGCTTGACCTGGAATGTATGTCCAGCTACAGATTTTGCTTAATGACCAGTTAACTACTTCTAAATTGTTGTATTTGTTTGCCATATTTGATCAATAGTCAAGACAAACTTTCCAGACATGTTTAAGTTACTCCAGTTGTTCTGTATTATGTTGATGGGTCACGTAACACACAGCACTGCTTCTGTTCTTTGAGAGTATGACAAAAACATTGAAGTCAGAAATAAAACCTCTAGTATGGTTTTAAATGTAAAAATGGCCACTTATTTATTCACATAATCATTGTTTTGCCAAACATTTAGCGTTTAATCAGATTTGTGTAATAAAAAACCCATAAAAATTCCTGATCTTCCATTTCATTTGTAAGGATGTAAATTTAACACAGTTTTCTTTGCTTCTAGAGGTAATCAGTATAATAATCAATTTGGTTTGCTTCTTTTGGGATTGAAAGGTGTGTTTTAATTTCGCTGAAAACAGAATTAAACATGAAATTGCTCAACTTTTTAATATTTTTTTTAAGTAGAACAATGAAATAGCTAAGAAAAATTTACAGGTAAGTTTAAAGTGGACTCTCTTTTACCTTACCTTACCTGTAAATTAAGAACAAAACAACTAAATGCTAAATAATTTACTTGGTACTGATGCTAGAATATTTCTTCATGCTAATGGAATTTGCATTCCATGTCACATTTAAAAATATTTTCCTTGAGTAAAATATTGAATTGGTATCCAACATAAAGGATCAAAGTCGTAATTTATGAAATTTCTAGTTAGTTCACTATAAATTTCGAAAACAAATTGACCCTACAACTATTTACAGATTAGGAGTTTAATGAATGAAAGGAAGCAACAGTAAATTGCTTGATTTTTTTGCTACCTGTTTTACTTATTTTACTTATTTACTTATTTTCATTTTAACAGTGACTGGTGAGAAAGATACCTTATTTTACTTTGTTCTTCATGGAATTATTGTATATGCACTTTCAATGACAACCCATTTTTAAGGAAATAGGAAACATGGAGACTGATGCTTTGAGGAGACAAAGCAGAAGCTAGTAGAAAAAGAACATGAAATTACTCCTAGAACAAAGGAAGTTAACATTTTAGTTGCAAAGATGAATGGTTCCTTCCTCTGGAAATGTTTGCCTGCAGAGGACAAACTTTTGTTTAATAAAAATGTCTCTTACTAATGTTGAGCTATGGCAATCCTGAAGCTCAAATAGCAGGATGTGTGCAGACCTGTGGTTTCTTGCAAGGCTGGACAGCTGTTTATCTCTACAGTTGATATTAATGAAATTACATGATAAGGTGACTGGGAGCAGATTGTTCCCTATCTCTAGGCAAGATGAAGCAGGATTAAAATCCCATCATTAGAAGTAAACATGGCTGGATTTTTCACGCTATGCTGAGTTGACCTAAGGTGCAATGACCAATCTACCACCCAGTTTCAGGTGTGCAGAAAAGATAAGAACTGAAAATAGCAACAGCTGGACAGGTGGAAAGATGTAGGCAAGAGCAGATATGGTGAGGGACCTGAAGCAGCAGTACCATCTCTAGGGATTTCCTTTTTACAGATATTAAATTCATAACTTGTATCACCTCCTAACATTTCTAAATTGACCTAAGATCCTCCATTGATCTATGTAATACTATAGTTTAATTACAATGCAGAAGAAACTCAAACCTAGTGGCCTCCTATGATGGAGTGACTACATCAGTGGGCAAAGGAAGGGCTCTGCATGTTATTTATCTGGACTTCTGTAAAGCCTTTGACACCATTTTCTACAATACCCTTCTCTCTAAATTTGTGAGAGACTGATTTGATGAGCAAACTGTTAGATGGATAAGAAATTGGTTGTATGGTCACATCCAGAGGGTAGTGGTCAGTGGCTCAGAGTCCCAGTGGACATCTGTGACAAGTGGTGTCCCTCAGGGATCCAAATTCGGACCAGTGCTGTTTAATATCTTCCTTAATGGTATAGACTAAGGAACTGAGTGTACCTTCAGCAAGCTTGAAGATGATACCAAGCTGAGTGGTGCGGTTGCCAGACCTGAAGGATGCCATCCTGAGGGATCTGGACAAGTTTGAGAAGTGGGCCCATGAGAATCTCAGGAGGCTTTGTAAGACCAAGTGCAAAGTTTTCCACGTGGGTTGGGGCAAGCCCTACTATAAGTACAGGCTGGGGGATGAGCAGAAATCTGCAAGAGCAGCCCTGCCAAGAAGCATTTTGGGTTGCTGGCAGAAGAAAAATTTAATATGAGCCAGTAAGCCATGAGCTCACAGCCCAGAAAGCCAGTTACATCCTGGGCTGCATCAAAAGCAAGTGTGGGCAGCAGGGCAAGGGAGGTGATTCACCTGTTTTCCTCTGATGAGATCCCACCTGCAGTGCTGCATCCAGCTCTGCATCCCCAACACCAGCTATCCAGTACCTGAAGGGACTCTACAAGAAAGACATAGAGGGACTTTTTTGAAGAGCATGTAGTGGCAGGACATGGGGGAATGGCTCTAAACTGACAGAGAGTAGGTTTAGATTAGATATTAGGCAGAAATTCTTTGATAAGAAGGTGGTGAAGCACTGGAACAGCTTGTACAGAGAAACTGTGGATTCACTGCTGGTGGTCAAGGCTGGGCTGGATGGAGCTCTGAGCAACCTGGTTCAGTGCAAATTGTCCCTGTAATTGGCAGGGGGATTGGAATTAGATGATCTTTAAGGTAACTTCCAACCCAGACCATTCTATGATCCTATGATTTTATGCATAACTAGATGAAGAAAACAGTGAAATCTTCATTTTTTTCCAAAAGTCTGGAATATTTTTGTTATATTACAGCAAAACAATATTTCTAAGAGGCATCTGTGGTGTATGTCTTTTTATGGTACTTAAATTCAAACAAAAGAACCAGTCTGGAATTTTTCTACAGCAAATTTGAAGATCCTGGGGCAGATTTCTCAGCTTCATTAATTATTACAGGATACTACATTATTCATTTCATGCTCAAAGTAGGATAGGTGAAGGTGTGCAGTGTGAGACATTGGCTGTAAGAGAGGTCTTGGAGAGAACCATTACACAGACAAAAAGTACTTTCAACCAAAAAGCCCTATTTTACCACTGTGAGGGAAGCTTTTCATTACTGTTTGACAGCACTGGTGAGTGAACGGGGTGCCACCAACTTTTAAGCTCAGTTTTGAACGTCTGATCTCTGTCAGAACACAATAGTTCCTGATGTACATTGCCAGCAGTGGGATTGCAGTCAGAGCCTGGCAGAGCAACAGTTCAGTGACAACTTCCCTGCTAGCTCTTTTTATTCTCTAAGTCTCGTCTACAAAGGAAGCAATTTTTCCTTCCTGAAAATTGCTACAGCATCTGCTTCTCTTCAGCCCACCACCTCCAGGTTACACTGCCAGATAATGAGTGGCTATCAGATCTGTCACTAAGCTATGCTCTATCTCCAGGAAATCTCATGGTACTTTCTAGCGGTCAAATAGTACAGCAAAGACGTCAACAGAAACAATGCTACTATCCAGGAACCCTTACTCTTGTTTTGTTTGATCTCTGACTGTGGGAAGCCATTTACTTTGCACATGGCTTTCGTCAAAAGGGACTTGCTTTTTGGCCTGTCTTGGTACAGTTCCCACAGTGATCTGAATTCTCAGTATGCCACATAGGCCAGATGTGTGGTGCCTGAAATTTTCACCTGTACTTATAGATATTTAGCACCATCTAAATTAAGAAATTAAAAAAAAAAATACAGTAAGGTGAGTGGAAAATAATTTTCGTAGTGTATAGCAAGGAGACAGTTAATTGGGGGTTGCCATTAATTTTGGAGAGCAAATAAGGGTCACTTTGGATGGGTAGATTCTAAAAGAGAAATACGTATCAGATAGAAAAACTGCAAAACTCCTGATTTTGCAGTGTCTTTGGATGAAGTCTTTCACTGATTTTTGCTTTGTGACTGCACACTACTTTTAAAATACACATGAATGTATTCACATATTATACAGGCCACATGAGACTCAGAGGATGAAATATTAACCTAAGCCTTCTTTGTTCAAAGCTTCAGTAATGCAGAAAAAAAAAACCTAATTGATAATACCAGAAAACTTGGATAGAATTATGATGAATTTATGTAGGCTTAGCTCCACTGGTTTTGGACACTTTAGACATTTTGTGGATAAAGTTGGTAACATTCATTCTGAGTTATCTGCTCCCATTAAACCACACATATCTTGCAGGAGAGAAAATGTGTCATTTACTGAATTTCTTGCCCAGAGTCCTTACAATAACACTTCGCCACTGGTGTTTCAGTAGAGTGGTGAAGGCTTATATTAGGTGAGTTCACCTATCAGGGAAGGTGATAATCCACATCAGGAAGGTAAAGATGTAACTAATCTTTAAAACCTGCCAGTCTTCACTCAAGAAATCCAGAACATTAAGAGTTTAACCAGTAGACACTGTCAACAACTGTTCTTTCACTGAGTAATAGGCTATCATAAACTGTGGCAACTACTTGATGTCTAAAATGCCTGCAAATCTCCCACTCTGCTTTGTGTAAATGCCAGATGATTGAAAATCTGAATTTTCAGTGTTGTGAGAAAAGGTAAAGATAATTGTAGCCATTAGGGATTTTCCTTGTCTTGGAGAAGTGGGTAGGAAAAGAGAATTCCAGCTTTTGGTTTGAAATCAAAATTTAGCTCCTATGCAGTTTCAAGCATTGCAGGCAAGTGCTTTTTCCCTGAAATGTGAAGCATTGATTTCCACATCAACACTTATGGATGATTTGTCATTGTAAAAGGTCACTTCCCTTCCTGTATTTTCCTTCCCTTCTATAGATTTTTACAGAGATTATACTGACTGGAATCACATGTACCTTGTGAGGTACAGGAACCACACATAATTCTTTCCACGGGAGTGGGACAGGTGTCTAGCATTTGCCTCCTTGTGGCTCAAAGCAGTTTTTGGTGTACAACACTGGACTAAAGGATAAAGTCCTCAGGTTATGCATTTTACTTTTTGGAGACCACGACCATAGAGAAAAGGATGTAGATTCAAAAATAAAGCAGATTTGTTTAGGTATTTCTTGTTTTCTACCTCACTCTGTACATACTGGTGTGGCTATTTAGCATATCAGTATGTTACATAAACACAGGAATTTACATGGACACTCTTTTGTTCTCAAAATCAAAGCATGTAAACAGGACACTTTAAATGTAGTTTCTGTCAAGGCAGATACAGAGTGTTTATATTGAATCAGTAATGATAGCCTGTAGAGGGCAAACACTTTGAGAACAATCTATTGGGCCATGCCCTGATATTTTGTATTTAGTATAACCTTTAGTAGTTGGAATGTCAAGAATTGTTAAGAAAGAAGCAAGCACTCAGAGTTTGGCCAAACAGTTTGAATCATGTATTCCTTAAAGCATTAGAAATACTTTTATTTAAGATGCTAAATGAAGTGACTTACAAAAAGCAGAGATATGAAAAAAGTAGATTGGTAAATAGCTTTCTTATACAAAAGTGCTTTAATAAGTGTCATTTGCTTGATTTATGAACACATTTGGATATAAAAACAATTATGTCTATTAATAGATGTTGTATTACACAAGAAACACAAGAGCTAATTTTAAAGCTGTTTCCTGATATCAGTTACTTTGACCTTGACATGTAGTGCAACAATTTCAGAGAGGTTTTTTCTTGCCATTAAGATGAGGAAATTTTTCAAAAGTCATGGAGAAGGAAAGTGGGACAGAGAAATGGACTTTCTGTCTAGATAAACCTTTTACCTTTCATTTGTGTACTGTCAAGTGTTTATTGTCCTGTCATGATGGTGCAGGATCAAGAATTGTGTTAGAATAGGATAAACACCAATTAAGTTTGAAAAAGAAGCAAAATCAAAGTAACCAGGAAAGCAGATGATCCAGGGTGAAGGTTGGATGAGACCTGAAGATAAATGAGGAGAGAATAAAGGCAAAACAGAAGGGGTTGTGAAGCACAGGAGAGAGAGAAAAAGAGAAAGGGGCAATACATAGGAAAGTCTCAGAAATCCTTTGCTCACAAAATAGATTTAAATACACAGAACATGGCAATCAGCACCTTAGGCTCAGCCCCAAAGAAAGTATGGATATCAATTTTAATGGAGCGCAGACTCTACTGAGAGAGAATCAAAGACTCTGAAATTCAGAAGTGATAAGGAAATATCCAAGAGGGATGGAGGGAGCACGAGAGGGGTCTCATATATTTGGTTGTTAGAGTGTGCCCCCATCACATAAGCATTCTATGTGTTTGAAATGTTGTATGGCATAGCCATGAAAACACTGAGTATATCTTGGAGGCTAGTAGGTTTTGCAACATGAAAGAAAATACATTCAGAGTTGATAAGCAGTTGGAGTTCTTACAGCTTGGTCTGCAGCCAGGATCCCTCCTTGCCCTTGAAAATGTGTAATGAGAAAAACCTGACCTCTGTGAATTTTGTATGAGGAATATCTGTTCTAAGGAGGTGCTGTTGAGTAGACAGCCTGCTTATGCTATGGAGTTTTTAGGGCTGTCTGCAATATTCCTCTCTCCGTTTGTGAATCTTGACCTCAGTGTATCAGATTGCTTCTATGAAATTATTCTTGCCTTGAGTTTGTCACAGGAGTCATAAATGAAAACTCACTAAAGTGCTAAGGAACACTTATTTAGTAATTTCATTAAGTAAATTAAGAGTATAGGAATCAAAACACCTCTGTATTGTTCTTGTAGCATATGGACAGTAAGAGCAAGGAAGATAGTGACAAACATTTAAATCTCTCAAATGTGGTTCATAGCTTAAAACAAGAAAACCTCATGAACAGAGTTTGCAATTGGAATTAAATCAAGTTTCAGTATTTTCCATAAACCTTGATTAGAGACACTTGGTCAGTGTTTGTTTCTTTGAGAGCAAAGGGAGTTACTCTTTTCACCCAAGGACAGATTTCCTAAATCAGCCTCAGAAATGAGAGAACAAGGAGGGGATGAGAGTGCAGCCCTGACTTCAACAAAGCTCTAGCCAACTCAAACGTACTATTATTTTCTCTTTGCATTGGCTTTGTGTCCTGCCTGTGTACTATCCTCCTGCTGTAACAGGATCAGTAGGAGCAATGGTTTGTATTCCCAGCTGCTGCCTGCTGAGAATATTTTTCCCTTTCATACTTTATTTGTCCCTTTCATATTTTATTTGTCCCAACCATGCAGCATGATCCTCCTGCTTCCCAAGGTACCTTAAAGGCACAGAAGAGCATAAAAATGAGTCCATCTTTCCTTCCAGGTCACAGCCACTAGCTGTGTGACTTGTGAGAGCAATACAGGTTCATCACCAGGGCTGGGGAGACACTTATTCAATCATGCCACTACACAGCTAATTCCATATTTTTTTGAAGAGTACCTCATGCAACATATAATTTTTAAGAAAGAAACTTCAGAAATTTTGATTGTCTTGATAGAGGAGGTAGGCTTCCATTATTATGTACTCTGCTTGGCAACACATGATATCCTGCATGCATGCTTGTTTTGGCAGTACACAAAAAATGTGCAAGTGTATATTGAAGGATCAAATCAAACACCACAGCTTTAATTCTGGAGCAAGATTTTTTTTACTAAATAAGCTTATGATCACTTAATTCCATTTTAATGTTTTGTAACCAATTCAATGCTGTAAAAAACAGCATTTAAAAGCTTGGCAGATTTGTTAGGAAAAAAGAAGAGGCAAAAAGTCAGTTTAGGGAGGGATGATTCAAGTTCCCATTATTTTCAAATTTGCAAACAATTAAACTTTTCTTTATAGTTCTCCAAGTCACCCACTCTCATAAACTAAGAAATGGGATCTAAATGCAGCTGTGAAACAGGGAGGTATTTTTTGCTGATTTATTCAGGAATGCCACCATCCATTTCAGCACAGGGACATTAATTAGGGAGACAAATGATAATAATGACAATAAGCAAAATAAAAGGAACAATCTAATTTAGTGATTTCAAGTTTATACAAGGAAGAATTGCAGGTGAAGAGGCTTCATGAATGAGGCATGAGGGAACCTCATCCCCATCTTCAGCACTGAAAGTCTTTTGCAGCTGAAATGTCACTAGCAACAAGTCGTGATTGCTCAGGGGGCTAATTTTCTGCCTCATAAGGTTTGGCCAAAGCCAGGGTGGCACAAGGCTTTTGATTCAATTCAGTTTCACAAAACAATGTGGACTTCTTTGAGGTTTCAGTCCTCCTCCATTACAGGTCCTGATGCTCTCCCGGTCCTCAGTCCCTTCATCTCTTGTCTTTCTTTGCTCAGGCACAAGTGATTTCTGTAACACCTCCTTGCTATTTCCACGGTGGTACAGAGACAAGATCCCAAGGAGATGAGCAGAGCAGATGTGGTCACACTCCTCAGCCCCTGGGAGTTGTTAAGCATTTGGGTAGTGGTCTCCCAAATTCTTCTTTTGTCTCAGACTGAGGCATGTTGCCAAATGGCTAATAGAGGCAATGAAAGGAGTTTCTATTCTCCCCTGGATGTTCTTCTTTTGGTAGCTTCAGCTAATAGAATAAATCATATTTTCTTTTAGTGCATAAGATTTTGAATGAATATGTAAATAGCTTTCATCATTTGTCTGAGATCCTGAGTAAGGAACTATTAGGTCTAAATACTTGTCAGAAAGAGAAGTGCTTAAATTCAGGGCCTTCCCCGTGTTTAATCTCCAGTCCCTTAAATGCTCACGTCTCACATTCTCATGTCTCTTAAATTTGACGTGGTGTAGAAAAGAGGATCAAAGACATTTAAATACTCTGAAGCCAAGAGCAGATGTTAAATGGCTGATTTAGCTAAATTCTCTAGCTCAGTCTTGGCGGAGTATAATGTAGTGTTTAAGGGTAATTGTGCTAGGAGGGCTGTCTGCCAGCACAAAGAACTGTGTGTTTTGAGTGGCTGAATAGCTTATGCTATGAATGTCTTAGATGATGCTATTACCACCTCTGGGGCATTGGTTAAGTCAGGAGCAGAATTTTTGAAGACATGTATGTGCTGCCCTGTTGCTTGCATTTCTATATTCAAAGATTTGGTTCTGGCTGCCTCGCTTGTGCAAGGCATGTGAAATGAACCAAGGATGTCTGCATGCATCCAGTCTATCGAAGCTGTAAAGATTTAAAAACCATGTGTCTATTTGTCCACAAAATAAAAGGGGGAAATAAACCATATTTTGGTTGGGTTTTTTTTGTTTGGTGGAGGTTTTTTTTGGTAGTTGTTGGGTTTTTTTCCTCAGAGCATTCTAAGTTGAAAAGGAAAATTATATATGCATCAGTTAAAAGCCAGATATTTTGTGATCAAAAAAAGACTTATTCTAGTCAAATCACCACCATTCATGTTCATGGGTACATTCCCTAGAACATTGTTTTAGTATGAGATAAAATATATGAAAACACTACAGCATTTTTCAGTCATAATTATATTTTGATAAATTTATCAAAATTTCTAATTATTTCTATGTACACTTTGTAACCTCTTTACATTTCTAATGTGCAGGAATATTTAAAGAAGTAGAAAGGAGGGCTATTTCAGAAAATAAAAAGGAAAGGATGAATTTTAGTTTATTGTTTGAAAGCTAGTCAACAAGCTTTCAATCCCTATATAAAATTCAGGATGGTAATGATTCCTAGGAATCCATATGGTGTTCCTACAGAAACTGATCTAAACCAGGTTATGACAAGAGTAGGAACAAGACAGTTTAATTTCCAATATCTGTGTGGAAAACAATGATCCATTTTTATCTCTGATCTATCCTCTTATATGCAGGATGTAGGTGTCATTAGAAATAAACCATTCTAAATACAGAAAGCTTATAGAGTTCAATTTTGTCTCCCCATCCCCAGTGTCCACAACAACTCAGGCAAGGATGGACAAGTTTCAGTACTTACTGAAAGCAGGATAAAGCACAGGAGTTAGACCCCCAAAAAAATGACATGTGTCTTGGATCAAAGTGCTCTGTTGTCTATGTGCCTATACTGTTGTCTTGCAGGAGAAGAAAATGAAAAAATAGTTCTCAAGGATGCTATGCAACTGAAATCACCATAAGATTACAAAACTTTATATCCCCAATCTCACACTAGACTGTGTGCTTGAGAATGCATAGCCACAGCTACAAGATAGACTTGGGCTTTTACCTACAATAGTAAAAACCTATCATCTCTGGTGATTTTCCTTTGCCAAAAAATTTTAGTGCTTAATATATCCCAGCCTTTCCTTCTGTGAGTTCTGCTCTGTGTGCATCTTCCACCAGGTAAAAGCAGAAGTGCCACAGAATGTCTAATGCCCACCCTCATTTTGTTGTTCAGATGGTCAACAACAGTAAGACAGAGGCCAGGTATCTCATTGTTGCAATCACATGGATCTAGTGGCCCCCATCCTCTATAACATGGAGGAAAGCATTATAAATTAAATTGTTACAAGTTTAGGATATTCTACATCTGTGATTCCAAACAAAGCCTACTCTCAGTCTACTTCAGTCTGAACTTCAAGGCTCCCTAAGTTCCCAGTTTCTTTCCTTTTTGTTCCTGTGTCAGAACTGTGCATACTGATCCATTTTTATCTCTAACATGTACTGTGACTGACCTCTGCAGATATCCTCCTAGGTCATGTGCAGGATGTAGTTGTCATAAAAACAAACCATTCTAAACACAGATGGTCTGTAAACTGTGCATTGGTAACAATTCCTTTTCAATTTATTGATGGATTATTTTCTTGAGTTACTGTACAGAGTTTCAGCAATTGCAAAAAATCCAAGTTATTAACCCTCTGGTGCAGAAATGAAATTTGAAGCTGCCTGTACAGTAACATTGCTTTAACTGATGTCATTCTCTGCTGCAGATAACGCTCTTAAGTCACAACCAGCCACTTTGTTTGCACTACTTTAAAAGCTAAATATGTAAACATTTGTTCAGGATGGATTTCTTGCAGCACAGAGAGGTTCTGCTTTGTCTGAGATATTCTGTCTGGAAAGGAAGGATGTTTTTTAGTCATGTTGGCAAGCCTGTAGGGAATGTGATTCATCTTCTCTGTCCTGTTGCCTGGGCAAATGAGTGGCTGCAGGAAAGCAGGTTAAGTAACTTTCTAACTTGTGATGAGGTAGTTTCAAAACATAGATATCTCTCTTATCTGATGAAGCCATGTGCCAGCTGCTACTTAGGATATAAACTAAACTCCCAACAAGGATCACAACTTGCTTTATTAAGTTATTTATAAATTTCCAGAATGAGATCTTAATCTATAAAGAACTGTTGAGTCAGGTGATTCTTAGCCTAAATAATCACAAAAATATAATTAGCCTTGTCAGGCCTGAGGTAATCTGATTTTTTTGTAAATAAAAAATAACATTATGCATAATTCCCCTCCACTGCATTTGCAAAAAGGACCTGCTCTCTCAAAGCATGGTTGACTCTGAGACAGACAGCCATGTTGTGTCACACAGCATGACTTTGAGTAGGGACTAAGGTCCTACATATTTTAATTTCCACTGTTGTTGCCTTCACTGCTAGTGGTACTAAAAAAGAATAGGTTTTATGCCAAAAATTTTGATTGTCCTAGTAGTGTTACTGTTTGTTAACCATGAGACTATGTAACACAATCAAACTATTTCATAAATTAGCTCTTGTCATGTATCTTTTTACAAAACAGTAGAGATTCTTAGTAACAAACCTCTCACTTGATTAAAGGAAAAAGTTGCACAAAATGGTTCATAGAGTTGCTGTCTGACCAAAAATGCTTAAGTCCCCAGACTTTCAAGAAGTCTGCAGTATCAACTGAACTTTGTCATTGGAAGCAATCTTTAACCTAAACACTTTGCTATTTTTTTTAGCTTTAGTACATAAAGGCTCATGATTCAAATCCACCAATTATTTTGCATTTCCATAGAATCATAGGATATTCTGAGTTGGAAGAGACCATGAGGATCATTGAGTCCAGCTCCTGGCCCTGCACAGGACACCCTAAGAATCACATCCAATCAATCACAAGACCATTGTCCAAACATTTCTTGAACTCTGTCAGGTTTGGTGCTGTGACCACTTCCCTGGAGTGTCTGTTCCAGTGCCCAGCCACCCTCTGGGTGAAAACTTTCTCCTCATATCTCACCTAAATCTCCCCTGGCACAGCTTCACACCGTTCCCCCCAGTTCCTGTCACTGGTCATCAGAGAGTAGAGATCAGTGCCTGCCCCTCCTCTTCCCCTGACAAAGAAGTTGAAGACTGCAATGAGGTCTCCTGTCAGTCTCCTCCAGGGTGAACAGACCAAGTGACCTCAGCTACTCCTCACACGGCTTCCTCTCAATGTCCTTCACCATTTTCACAGCCCTCTTTTGGACACTCTCTAAAAGCTTTATATCTTTCTTACATTGTGGTGCCTGAAACTGCCCCCAGGACTTGAGGTGAGGCTGCCCCAGTGCAGAGCAGAGGGGACAATCCCCTCCCTGGCGCGGCTGACCATGCTCTCCCTGATGCCCCCCAGGACACCGCTGACCCTCCTGGCTGCCAGGCACTGCTGACTCACATTCAGCTTTCCATCAACCAGGGCCCCCAGGTCCCGTTCTGAAGGGCTGCTCTCTAGCCTCTTGTTCCCCAGTCCATACACATATCCAGGGTTGCCCCATCCCAGGTACAGAATCAAGCACTTCCCCCTGTTGAACTTCATAGAGCTTATGGCTGCACATCTCTTTAATTTGTTGAGGTCTCTCTGCAGGGCCTACTTGCTCTTGAGGGAGCTGACAACACCTCCCAGCCTAGTGTCATTGGCAAACTCACTTAGTAATTTTAATTACTTTTAATTACTTAGGTAGTTTAATTTTATTTAACTTAATTACTAATTTAGTAGTCAAGCAAAATGTGCAGACACTCAGAACTTAAAATAAAGCAATCCTAACAATATATTCAATGGCTAATCTTTTTTTTCCTGTAGTTGTAGAATGCTGCAGTGATGTCTTTACCTATTCAATCCAGTATAATAAAGATTAAATAAATACGAAATAAGTACTTCCACCATTGTACCAAAAGGCATGTCTTGTGTGCAAAGGTCTCCAGAAGGTCTTGAGTCTCTGGTTATTCCTGTTGCAAGTTTACTGTTTGCTGTGGAAAGTGGTGGCCAGAAGGTCTAAATCAATGAAATACCACTGAATAGAATGATAAATTTATTTCTTCCAGCTAAATAACTCAGATTTTTGTATTTCCTTTATTTATCTGCTTTAGAAAGTGGATTTTTTTAGACATTCCAAACTGTGTTAGGTAGATGTCTTAATAAATGTTTATACAATACTAAAATTTTGCCTTCATAGTTTTTTCCTAATAGTGCTAGTGGAAATTCCAGCTAGAAATATATTCTGCTCACAGGAAGATCATAGATTTGGGCACTTAAAACCTCTGCATCACCTCCTTTGTAGGGATTGACTGAGATTTTCAACCTAAAAATTTTTGGAACTACATTCCATTAGACTCTAAACCATTAGATATAACAACAGACCATGGAACACTACATCAGAGATGTTTCACAAAAGGTAATTTATTTCTGAGTCATCAAAATAGGCTACCAAAGAGCATTTAAGCTTCCATTAAGTAGCAATTTCTTATTAAACTATAAAACAGCATGAAAAATGTCCTCAATATTCCTAAATGGCCACGAAGATTTAATAGAATTTCACTGGAAATTCTAAAAAAATAAGCCTCTTTATTGACATGGCAGAAATTTTTCAGATAAAATTAAAACGAGCAAACTAAAATTTGGCAGAACTAATTATTTTGGAGTGGGATTTGAAAATGTCATAAAGTCAGCAAGTCTAAAATGTCAAAAAGTTTAACAAACGTTAAAAATCTAACATTTACAAATGAAGTAAAGGACAAATTAGGAACCAACTCATTATGTTTTTATCCAAGGTAAAATATTGCTAATCAGGACATAGGTCCAAGGTGTTTGTGACATTCAGATTATCGTGCATCAGAATATCCTTGTGTCACTTGTGTAGAAGCTCCACCTCCCAGACAGCCCCCCATGACACTTCAAGTTCTCTGCCTAGGCATTTGCTGGTAAGCAGAAGTGCACTAGTCTGCAACTTTTCATTATTTTTTCAATGGAGTAAAGATATTGAGGAATTACAATAATTAAATATAATTTAATGAGCCCACCATGCAGAAATGCACTCTTGCAGCAACAGAGGCCAAGAGTGTCCTGGGCTGAACTAAGATGGGTGCTGCCTGTAGGTCAAACGAGGTCACTCTCTTTCCTCTGCTCTGCACTGGTGAGGCCACATGTAGAGTGCTGTGTCCAGTGCTGGGCTCCCCAGAACAAGCGGGACATGGACATACTGGGGAGAGTCCAGTGAAGGGCCACAAAGACGATGAAGCATCTCCTGAAGCATCTCCTTCTCTTGAAGAAGATGAATTTAAAAAAAAGGCAAGTATAAACAATGTTACCACTTCATACTTGTAATAGAGGCTATAGATGAGAACAGGGTGATCCATGGGACAATCAGCTTATTAGGTCTTTGGTGAAGCATGCTACTTCTTGTCATATTCTGCATACCTGTCTGAAGAGAGATGTAGCAGGCTGTTAGAAAAATGCATGCTGCCTCCTTTGCTGGCAGTGTTCGAGGAATGAGAGATACAGGTTTAAAATAGCCATGAAAAAGTATGTATACAGAGTACTGGAGTACTCTACCTGAGGAATACTGAGTATCTTCCACACCCTAGAAGGTCTCATTCAGCCTGGAACTGCAGCTGTGACAATCATCAAGACCCTGACTGATGAGAAGAGATGGAAATAGTACAGCTGGTTTAGTCTAGGGAAGTAAAAAAGGTATAGTAAAGCATCCCCCACCCCGGAGTAGGCATCTCCGTATAAGGAAAAAGTTTCAGTTCACCTTTAGACATTTTAGGAAGTTTAACTAGAAAGTTCTGTGCCCTTCTCATTGCAATTTGCTCAGTGCCAAGAGAGAAGCACCTGTTGGACCTTGTCACCCTTCTCCAAATCCTGTGCCTCTCCCCATTGGCAGCAAGCCAAATTGTCCCTCCTAAAACATTAAATATTTAAGAAGCACAAAGGAACTGAGGGGCTTTTTGGAGTGTTTCTAGAAGGGTGTCAGAGGTTTTCTTGGACACCTGTGCACGGCTTTTCTTTTGTTTTCTGTAACGTTTGTTATTTTTCATTTATTAAACCTTTTACTTTACAAAACACCTTTGAAGAGCAGTCTCCCCAAAATTATTTTAAGCCAATCTGCAAGGGCTGGACCCTCAGAGATTGATACATTTACAGGTGGCTCATAACACTCTGGCCACCTGTTAAACTGTATCAGTGGAGGAGAGCTAAAAGACTATGACTGCAAACAAATTCAAGCATTTCTCAGTTGCCAGCTAGCAAATTGCAGAAGCGTGACATTTGAAAACATGGGTTGATAAGGGCCACAATATAATACCAAATGGTTATTCTTCATTGTGGAAAAACAGATAGCGTGATTTCAATTATTGTTTTCAGACCTGTCTGGACATAAAGACAGAAACTAATAACTTATCAACATGTTTCTTTCAATATTTGAAAACAGTATTATTATGCTTCAGCTCTGGTTTCGGCTAAGCTAAAAATGTCTATTTTTACTCAGTAAAACTGTAATATTCAAGCCACCAAATGTGGTTAAACAGCATAAACAGGCTCTGTATTCTATTACCTTATTTACTAGGTGTCAGTTCTGGGCTGTTCAGTCTAATCTGGTACTTTGCGATTTCAGTTATGTGGACATGCTGGAACCACAGATGTTACTGTGAAGCACATTTCATGCTACTTCAGCAATCTCACCATGAAAAGTTGATTTCAGGTGGTGGTGAGTAAATGAGTTGGTATTTTGTGATTCAATGCAAGAACAGGCAGGGAAAAGAAATGCAATTTATTTACCTAATATGTTCCTCAATCTCAAATTTACTTGTTTTGGGTGGCGTGATTTTTTTTTTTTTTTTAAAGAGAAAGAGGTACAAAATCATAGAAGCCTCCACAGATTTCACCATCATAGTTCAAACATAGATTGAATCCTAATTCAGTTTTAGTTTGTTGGACTAAACTGAAAGACTAAACAAAACTAAACAAAAGATTGTGGAAATTTAAATGTCCTGCATACCAATAAAACAAAGTTGTCAACAATATGACAGACCTGTCTGTGTTCAGATCAATTTATTTCATCCTAGTTAATGAGGCTATAATGTTTTAGTTGGATTCAGTATTGAATTTAGTTTGTAATGGACCTTTTGAGATGAACATATGTATCCCAGCAGAAAAAGTATGGTACATTTTAAAACAGAGGATTTTAAAAATGTGTTTTCTTAGGAACAGCAGGAAGTTCATGCAGCCGAAAGAATTATGTTAGACTGACATTTTGGGATTAGTAGGGCCAATCAGATATAGATCTCTAATTATCTGTACACCTTTAATTTCTTAAAATTTCTGGTTGCTTATGATAAACTAGTTAATTTTATTAGTCCAGTTTCTGGTAAGAATGGATATGCTCCTTATAACAATGTAATTTTATAATATGATTCTATTTACTGTTTTAGCTTTGGGATAAATGGGTATGGGAAAAAAAGCCCAAACCAAACTTGCAGCAGCTTGTAGTGGGAGGCTGATTTACAAGACAGTGCCACTTCAGTAAGGTATGTTTAGTGAGTTCTTAGAATTTAAAAGGTGAAATGAAAGACTTGGTCCTTCATCCTTGAATCCCACATTGTACGATTCTGCATTTATGAACAGGAAATTAATTCTGGTCTGTTGCTTTATTTATACTAATAAACTTCAATAGTTTTGCGTCGCTGTAGGACACAAAAGAAAGGTTCCAAATATTTCAGGAGGAAAGAGCATAGAAAAAGAAGGCTTTTATTGTCTAATTCTTACTACCTTTTATAAGGTGTTCTGATACAGACTTCACATAATTGGTGAGTAGGAACGACACCTCTCTAATCCCATTGGTTAACTAGAGAAACAGTGAAACCTCACCTGGAGAAAGATTGTTTTGAGAAAGGATAGTTGTTTGCCAAGATTATTTTGAGAAGAAATTTTCTTGAGAAATTTTTCCTTAGGAAAAAGTTAGCAGCTGCTAGCAGGCTAAAATCTCTCAGACGCAGAAATATCAGGCCCACAGTTTTGAGCTTTAGGAGTGACACTTTAAATCTAGAAGGCTCATATTTTGTACACTCCTTTCAGAAGGAATTTTACAGTATTTAAAAAAACCCCAAATTATCCCAACAGATGGATTTACCAATATTACAATGTTTGTACCTGGAAAAGACCATCATTGTTAAGGAAGTCTATGCATAAAAGCATTATAGCCTAGCACAAGTTAGTGGAGTGGGAAGGAAGCCACAAACTGAAGTATTTCTAAAGGTTAAAATACATGTATAAATTAATACCTCTTGTACAGTGAAGCAATAATTAGCTCTGATATTCTACAAAATAAAATCCTTCCACAATTCAATTTACTGCAGCACAGGGAAAAATATTCAAAATTTTCTGATTAATGAGGCACTAATTTTAGTTTCTGCATTATTTCCATTAGTGACAATTGTCGGCTATATGGAGATTTCAGGGGAAAGACTGTAAAGCTACCACAGTGGAAAAGAAGCCAACACTTTGTTTGAAATAAAAAATCCTTTAATAAAAAATGAAGTGACAAGTGTTCATGTACTATCTTGATCCAAAACAGGTAACCAATGTAAATGTGGATTAAAATGCAAATATTTAGGGATTTAGTCACAGGGCGACTGGTAGGAAATAAAAAGTTTCAGTTGACGTTCTGGATTCTATCTGAGTAAATAATACCGCAGTGGAAGCATATTTCCTCTGCACTGTTATTCTTTATAGTTCAGCACATTTGCATGCCTTTTATCTAATTTCAATCAGACTGGATAGCTGCTAGAAGGTTGACTGTAAGAGCCTGAACAAAACATACGGGACTCCAGGTGGCTCTTTAAAGGTGCTGTTTATCTCATAGATTGAAGTCACAGCAGTCATGGGTTGTGGGCTGAGCTGTCAGCATCAGCTTATAGGCAAGACCTGAAGCCACTTTAGCTCTGGTTACAATGCATTATCTACATTTCTTTACTGAAAACCAATCAGCATCATACACAGAACTTTTACTATTACTTCTAGCCTATCATAACTACTATCATTACCATATTATCTTAAGTTTAAGCTTAAAGTTTTTTTCTATTTTCTTGCAGTGGAAAATTATTAGACCTTCTTTCTGCTTGGTGAAAGCATGTTTTTATTTGCTTATGGTATCTTTTGCTTTTCTTGAGACCTCTTTCTGCTTGTTAAAAACATCTTCGTTGTTTGTGGTCAACACATCCTTTGCTCTAGCCATAAAACCTCTCTCCAACTCCACTTAGCCTTTGCTTTCTTAGTTGTCCAGTAACAACCGGCTCAGCAATTCTAGCTTTAGACATCCTTTATTCTTCTATATCAAAACTTGCTTCTATCTCTATTCTGTTTTCAGGTTCCACATTCAGAGAGCCTTCTGCTAAACATTCATATCTGTAAAACTTTTTTGTAAACCTTCATCTTTTCCAACAATTGACTATGGGGAGAAGAACTCACAAGGTCCCCAGGAGAGGTTATCATGAATTCCAGGCTTAAAATTTGGATGTGTTCAAGTGCAGAAAGGCATAAAATCCATGGAAGTAGCTGCCTATAATTCTCAAGTGTGTGAGTTGGCAATGCTCCCTCATACATTAAGTTCATAGATGCTGCTTTCGTGTCAGCTGAGGACATCTCCTGGTGGAAATCCCCAACCAAGCCTTTTGGTTGGACACTGAAAGGCACCAGCACGTCAGAAAAGCGTGTTGCTACTGAGCTGAATTTAAGTAAAAAATGTGCAATTCTCATATGACAGCATCTGGTTGTTTGTTGGGGTTTTTTTTGGTTTAGTTTGTTTGGGGGTTTTTTTGGTGTTTGTGTGTTTGGGTTTGTTTTTTGTTGGTGGTTTTTTGTTGTTGTTGTTGTTTTGTTTTTGTTTTTGTTTGTTCATTTGTTTGTTTTGGTGCTTTGGGTGTTGGTGGGTTTTTTTGGTAGGTTTATTTGGTTGATTGGGGATTTGTTTGTGACCTTTTTTAAACTTTCTTGCATTTTTTTAATATAATCTCTGTATTAGTGAGATAGTTGCTTAGTTATCTATCTTTGGTCACACTAGGCAATATTTTTGAAGGGAGAGATTCCTCCTCTGATATTGGCACCTGGGTGTGCCTGATGAGAAGAGGTCCTAAGTGAGTCTGTCACATTGAGAAGAGTAGAGCAACATACAGATAATTGAAAAATATATAAATACTTTTTCTAGGGCTGTATGGGAGACAGTGAAATGTGTGGTGGAAAACTTAGTGTCTGGTGTTAAAATGAGAGGAGCTTAGAGGAGGGAACTTGGCCTGCATCTTCTATTTTATTTGCTTTATTTTTAGAAACAAACAGTGTATACTAGTTGATGGTCAGATGCAGTCTGCTGTCAAAGCTTAAAGCATTGGTTTTTGTGCCTTGAAGGAAGCAGATTTATGACTACCTGGACTGGCCCATCTCCTGGCCAGTGGCTGTGGGGATGGGAGGCTGCTCTGGAGAAGGTTTCTAAGAATTTATAAATCTTCCTTCTGGGAAACCTGGAAGGGCCTGACAAAGAGTTTCCACAACGAAACACTTGGATAAGCGGCAAGCAAGGGTGATAAGAGGAAGGCTGGCTAAGAAACCCAGATTTTTCTGGGAGAAAGTGCTTGGAGCTGTGAGGTTGCAGAAGTCAGAGAAAGTGCATGAAGTTCACTGTTAGTCAGAGAGATAAAAGTGACTCCATACTACTTGATAGCAAATTGAGTGAAATCAGCAAATGAAATTGAGAGGAATGATTTATTCCTCTTCAATGAGAAGTTGCCATCATATTTGCTCTGGAGGACAGCAAGCTGTGCTGAAAAGTGAGATACTTGTGAGATGGATGTTAACATAACATATTCAACTGAGCTGTTGAAACATTTCTTGGTTCAGTATTTACTATTTTTGATGTAGCATCTTAGGTTTTGTGTTATAGTTATATGCAGAGAAATATTCTTCTATGTTAGGAAAGTCAGTTTCTATAAAGACTTCTTGGCTGTATACATGGTTAAAACAAATAGAGGTATTGAAATTATACCTGATCTATTGAAACCACTACTTAGTTATTTTAAGATCCTCTTTCAGAAAACCATGTACAAAGAAAGTTTAGGATTATCTATTCATTCACACAGATTTAAGCTTCAGGGAACAGAGTTTTAAGCAACTTCATTAAATAAAAACCCATGATGAAATAAGAAATTATGAGGCCAGCATGTTGCTTTGACTGTTAGCATCAAGTTTTACACTCATGGAGAGCACCAGCTAATCACATTGGGACCATAAATTACCAAAGTAACAGTGTTCTGTGTGTTGTGTTCAAATTTGGTTCTGACCTCTTCAATTTTTAACTCCAAAACTTGTATTTACATAACTGTATATCTTTGATACATTTAAATACAAAAGTCTTATCTTTTGTAATGGTAAATACCACATTAATTGAAATTGCAACCCACTCCTGTATTTTTCACTCAGAATGTCTTATCAGGTGAGCAAGGGGCAGTGCTAAGGCCATTGAGAGGAGATTTAAATGGCTCCAGCAAGCATGAGGGGCAGGGATATGGCATGAGAGTGCAGGAAGGGCTCAGCCACCCTGCTGGCTCCTGGTGGTGGGTTGTGTGTTGTGTGTGATGTTTTGGCTGTTTTGGTCTGTTTTTTCCTCAACTTCACTAGATCCAGCAATGGTTTACAAATGGTGAAAAAGCCATTGCTGTTACTGCCAGCAAGAGTGTTCTAACCCAGATGTAGTGCTCCAAGGAGGACCCAGCCATTCAGGCCACTGGCAGCAGGGAGTGTCTGAGCTTGCTGCTAGTACTGGTGGACAGCGCAAAAAACACCTGCATGTGGTGTGAGCAGGTGAATGATCCACTTGGGTGGCAAAATTTAAGGAAGAAGCAGAAAGGCTCAGGAGTATTTTGGAGGGTGAAAGAGAAATACACTGGTGGAGTTACACCCTTCCAACCCTGAGAGAAGCTCAGCAGGAGTCAGAAGTGTGCTACCCCTGGCCTCCTGAGCTAGTAGATGGGAATAGGGAGCAGAATAGATACCCCATAATCCAGAAGGATGCAGTTAGTGACCTGCTGAGCCACTCAGATGCTCACAAGTCTATGGGATCAGATGGGATCCATCCTAGGGCATTGAGGGAGCATTGAGGGAGCTGGTGGAAGAGCTCTCCAAGCTGCTCTTAGTCCCAGCTAACCAGGGAGGTCCCAGATGACTCGGCCAATGTGATGGACATTCTTAAGAAAGGCCGTAAGCAGGGCCAGGAAACTACAAGCCAGTCAGCCTGACCTCAGTGCCCAGTAAGGTTATGGAACAGATCATCTTGAGTGCCATCACACAGCACTTACAGGACGTCCGGGAAATCAGACCCAGCTAGCATGGATTTAGGAGGGGCAGGTCCTTCCTGACCAACCTAGTCTCCTTTTTATGACCAGGTGACCCACCTGGTGGATGAGGGGAAGGCTGTGGATTTTGTCTACCTGGACTTCAGCAAAGCCTTTGACATTGTTCCCCATGGAATAATCCTGGAAAAGCTGGCAGCCCACGGCTTGAGCAGGTGCACCCTTCACTGGGTTAAGAAGGGGCTGGATGGCCGGGCCCAGAGAGTGGTGGTTAATGGTGTGGCATCCAGCTGGTGGCCAGTGACTAGTTGGGTGCCCCAGGGATTTATGTTGGGCCCAGTCCTGTTTAATATTTTTACTGATGATCTGAATGAGGGAATTACATCCACCATTAGCAAATTTGCAGATGACACCAAATTGGGTGCAAGTGTCAATCTGCTGGACGGTAGGAGTACCCTTCAGAGGGACCTGGACAGGCTGGATCAAGGGGCCAAACCCAACAATAGGAGGTTTAAAAAGACCAGGTGTTGGGTCCTGCACTTTAGTCGCAACATCCCACTGCAGCACTACAGGCTGGGGACAGAGTGGCTGGACAGTGGCCAGGCAGAAAGGGACTTGAGGGTATTGATTGGCAGCAGTGTGAACATGAGCCAGCAGTGTGCCCAGGTGACCAAAAAGGCCAATGGCATCCTGGCCTATATCAGGAATAATGCAGACAGATGGACCAGGGGAGTGATTCTTCCCCTGTACTCAGCACTGGTGAGGCCACACCTTGAGTGCTGTGTCCAGTTCTGGGCCCTTCAATTTAGGAAGGATGTTGAGATGCTGGAACATGTCCAGAAAACGGAAGCAAGGCTGGTGAAGAGTCTGGAGCACAAGTCCTATGAGAAGTGGCTGAAGGAGCTGGGAATGTTTAGCCTGGAGAAAAGAGGGCTCAGGTAAGAGACCTTATCACTCTCTACAACTGCCTGAAAGGAGGGTGCAGCCAGGTGGGGGTCGGTCTCTTCTCCTACATAGCCAGTGACAGGACAAGAGGACACAGTCTTGAGTTGCTCCAGGGAGGTTTAGCTAAACATTAAGAAAAAGTTCTTCACAGAAAGAATGATTGGGCATTGGACTTGGGCTGCCAAGGGAGATGGTGGAGTCGCCATGCCTGGAAGTGTTTAAGAAAAGACTGGACGTGGCACTTAGTGCCATGTTCTAGTTGACAAGGGGGTGTTAGGTCATAGGTTGGACTCAATGATCTCTGAAGTCTTTTCCAACCTAGCTGGAAGTTCTGTGATCCCGTGAATGTTGCTGATGGGATACTGTATCTTTAATTGCCTTTTGTTTTGTTCTTTTATAAAAATTATATTTTTGTCAATATGCTCCACAAATATTAATAATTATTGTAAAAAAATTGTATTTTGCAGAAGATGATTTACCTTCATTTTTGTTTAAAGGAATTAAAAAAAAATCCACCCGGACAACCCTCAGCAAACAAATACATCATCATAGAAAACACTATCATAAAAAAGAAAAAAGCTGCTTCTAACTCCTTAATCTGTATGCTCTCTTACTTACCCTAGAGCTCAGTTCTTCTTTTCTTCTTTACTAAGCAAAAAAACAATTCTTAACTGACGATTCTGGATGGCAGCAGTTTTTACATCTATGTACTTCTAAATGTGATATGTATTTATCACCAAAGCAAATTGAACAAGTAAGGCAATTACCATAGTGCATTTGGATATAAAAATATTTTGAGTTTTAAAGCAAGAGTAAAATCAGTTATATATCTCTGGTTCAGTTTAACACATTTCTTCTGCTAAGTGGCCCCGGGATCCTAAACACAGCCGGGAGAGGCTCTCTTGGAGTGGGGATGGGCTCGGAGTCCCAGGGTTTCCCCTGGAGCACCTGAGTAGATGGCGGTGGTCTTTTCTGGTGAGGTAGGGTGTTAATAAGGTCCCAGTCCAATGTCTGCTCTTATGAGCAGCATTTTGCTCATGGTAGGAGAAGACGGCAGGAGATGGAACTCCCTGGTTCCCACAGCGACCACAGCCTGGCTCCCCTCTGATGTGAAGAGCAAGAGAGACCAAGGAGCTGAGCCCAGGCCCTCAGCCCCCAGCCAAAATATCGAGGTATCTCTGCTCTTCCCAAGAGAAAGCCCATCAGCTGTGGAAGTGCAGTCAGCTGCACCCCTCCCCCTCCTCCTACATATTTTGTCTCTCTTAAGTACCAGTTGTTATTGTATCTTAGCAACAAATGGGAAAAAAAATCCGTGAGAGAAAGGAAAAAAAAGGAAAAATCTTAACTTCCAATAGGTGTCTAAAAATCAGTAGCTGCAGATGACCCATGGTCTTGGAAATTGAATTTCTCTTGCTGGCACAGAAAAATGACAATTTGATATGTCACAGGTTGGGTTAACTGCTGCAAAGGTTAAAGAAACAAGATTTTCCAGTGTTTGTTCTGTTTCACGTTAGGAACTTCTGCAAAGCACTAACATCTTTATTTGTGGGGAGATCTTGGCTATATAATATTTTAAAACTTTATAAAAATAAAATTTAAAAAAATAAAGTTTTAATACTCTTTCAGGGTGAGAGAGTAGAATTGCTGCCTTTTATGGATACTGTTATCATTTGCATACAAAATAGCATGACAATAAAGTCAAATCCTTTGAGAAGAAACATTACAGCAGAGTGTGAAGGCAGGGGTCAAATAGCCTTCCCATCAAAGCTTGTGCCAAGAGCAACAAATGTGACTCTAATGCATCAAAGCACTGTATGTAAGCACAAGAAATCCTTCACAAATATTTGGGCTGGATGAAAGCAATTAAAGTCAGATTGTTTTATTCTGTATAATCCTATGAAACATTCTTAATAACTTTAATGACACAGATGAGTGATTATTGGGTGAAGCAATGAAAGCAGCTTCACAAGCAGCTATGAAGATGTATTACCAGAGATGACACTGCAGTCAGATGTGGCATTAACCTGCTATGTACCACGATGTAGACTCACTGAATCTTCTGTTGCTTATTTCAACTTTTCTAACCTGAGGCTGAGAAAAATGCACTCTGTTATATATCTGGTTGCCAGAAAATAGCAGAATTCCATTCACTTTGTATTGTGAAAGACTAGTCCGCTGGAATTAAAAACATTGCTTATGTTTAAGGAGGGAGGAAACATAAAAGAATGAAAGAGAGGTTGTGGAGAAGGGTGCTGTTTTCTCAGGTTTTATTTTTATGTGGAAATACTGTTACTGCAATATCTTTTTCTATTACCTGCAAAATTCTCTTCAACAGCTTATTTGATTTCTATTTGGCTCAGAGTCCCATGGATATTTGTGAGACTAGAGTCTCTGTAGTGACCAAGCCCTATATATTGCAGTTAAAATATGCAGCCAAATCAGCACAAGGTGTGCTGAACAATGCAAATGTGCATTTATTCCCTATCTTGTTCTGCTGATAATCATCTATCAGGAGGTAAATGGCACAGCTGAAAGACCTGATACCTGGCTTGGTATTGCTCACCTGACATATTCCTTCAGAAATATTAGGTCTGGGGAGAATGATGCAGCTATTGGGTAAAGCAATGAAGAAAAATCTCTCTGACATTAGGTCTTTATAACAGCAGTCTATCATCCCTGCAATTATCCATTTGTATACTTATGAAATCTGTTTAGTATCACCTTTTACAGATAATAGGTCTCCAAAATTAGGCCTTTCAAATTAATTAACCAGATATCTGAATATCTTGGCTCATTAATGCTTCTGTACAGTTTTTGAAGGAGTCAAGGGAATTTGCTGTTCAGAATATAATCTGATTTGAAAAGATATACTAGATTAAGGAAGCCGTCTTTGCCACTATACATTACAGAGTCAATCTAACTGTTCCTAGATATCTGACTGTAAAAATAACTACTCATTCCTTCCATGATGGTAAATATCCACATCCTCACCTTTTTTCCACAGAATGAAAATTACATAAAGCTAGTTTGCACTTGCCTGCTTCCATCTAGCTAGTTCTTAGCAAATTCTTTGTGGTATATTTCTTTCTTGTGAAATTTGCTTAAAATCTCAAAAATTAAAAGAGATAATTTCTTTAGTTGATCCCCTCTTCCTTTTTTCCCATATGCATGTAAAGAACATATTGCAGTCATAAAGTAGAATTCAAGGGGGAGGAAGGAAAAAATCTTTAAAATAAATCAGTTAGCTCTACATAGATTGAAGTTTCTAAAAAAGAATTTTAAATTAAGAATCTGCTGCCTGTGTAGGAATTGTTGTCTTTTTCCTCTTACTTGCATGCTGTAAGGAGTGCCTTAATTGCTGACTTCAAGGCTAGAGCAGGGGGATGGGTTTCAGATGACATTCCTGTGGTATGTGGGGCATGGAAGAGGTTACCTTTTTCTCTTTGAATATGGGAAAATGTCCTCCCATTTGCAATCTCCGAAAAAAGAAGTGAATTCTACTCTTTTTAATGTTTCACACCTTTATAGCTCTCTTATAGGTCTTAATAAAAGGGAACGAGTGTGTTTGACCGACTGCTGCACGCCAGCGGAGTTTGACTTCTAATACTTCAGAAGAAAACAAATTCAAAACATTTTGTCATAATGCTTTTGTAACATTAACAAAAAGGTCTATGTACTTTAGTCTAGAGTAAAACTGAATTATTCAGTTTTCTAAACAAGATTGTCATGTCTCTGAAGAAGCTGACAACATGCCTGCAGCATATAGCTTTCAGTAAACATATTGTCTGTGTTGTTTGTACATATAATTGACTCTTTTCCCCCTCTAGAGTAACTATAAACATAGAATAGAATAATAAAGTGGTTTGGGTTGGAAAGGGCCTTAAACACCCTCTAGTTTCAATGGTCACCTACTTCTAGTGCTGTTGGCACACACACTTTACACTAGACCAGGTTGTTCAGCACACAGTCCAACCTGATCTTGAACACTAACAGGGATGGGACATCCACAACTTCTCTGGACATTGTGTGCAGTGCCTCACAACCCTCACTATAAAGAATTTCGTCCTAATATCTAATCTAAATCTGCCCTCTCCCACTTAAAAGCCAGTGCTCCTTGTCCTGTCACTACACTTCCTGATAAAGAGTCCTTTCCCGTTTTTCTTGTAGTCCCCTTTTAGGTACTGAAAATTTTTATAAGGTCTCCTGGAGTCATCTCTTCTCCAGGCTAAACAGCCCAAATCTCTCAGCCTATCTTCATAGGAGAGAATGCTACAGCCTTTCTCTGGGTTTGCCCAAACAGATCCATATCTTTCTTGTGCTGAGGACCTCAGAGTTGTATGCAGCACTCTGGGTGGGGTCTCACCAAAGCAGAGTAGAGGAGCAGAGTCACCTCCCTCGACTTAATGGTCACACTGTTTTTTAATGCAGTCCAGAATAAAGTTGCATTTTTGGGCTGTAAGTGCACATTGCTGCATGATGCTCAATTTCTCATTCACCTGCTTCCCCCAAGTACTTCTCCACAGGGCCACTCTCAGTTCTCTCACTCACCAGCCTGGGATTACCCTGACACAGATGTGGGACCTTACACTTGACCTTGTTGAACTTCATGAGGTTTCACAGGCTTACCTCTCAAGCCTCTCAAAGTCCTTCTGGATGGTATCCCTTCGCTCTGGAGTATCAACCAGACTACTCAGCTTAAGTGTTATCAACAAACTTGCTGAGGGTGCACTCAATCCACTGTACATATCCCTGACAAAGGTGTTAAACAATACTGGTCCCAGTACAGACCCTGAGGGACAGCACTCATTACTGCTTTCCACCCAGAGATTGAGTCATTGGCAGGAATTCTTTGAGTGTGAGGATCTAGAAAACTCCTTATTCACTGAGTGCTCTACCTGTCAGAGCCTTGTTTCTCCATTTTTCAGCCAGGAAGAAGTTGTGCGTGACAGTACTGAATGCTTTGCACAAGTCCAGGTAGATTATATCAGTCACTCCCCCTTGTCCACCAATCCTGTAATTCCACTGTAGGTCACAAAATTTGCGAGCCATGGTTTGCCCTTAGTGAAGGCATGTTGGCTCTCACCAATCCCTGTTTTCCATGTGCCTTAGAGTAATTTCCAGGAGGATCTGCTCTATAGTCTTGCCTTACAGTGACTGACCAGCCTATAGCTCGCTGAGTAGGTTTGTGTGTTATATTTTTTCTTTTCTAGTCAGTGGAAACCTTCCTAGCCTGCCATGACTTTCATCTGATGTATGCATGGTGTATATGACCTAACAGACATCTGTCTTTCTGAAAAGGCAGAGAAAAATTCTTAGTGGAGAGATTGACAGTTGTACTGATTATAGTATTTAATATAGTGCTTAGGTCAAAATATTGTCAGCACAAAGACTTCACATCAGCATCCCTATTAGCTCTATTATGTCAGTAATTACATTGTCCCTGTTTTACAGAGAACAGTGCAGGAAGAATGGGGAGAAAGTTGGCTGACTGTAAGGAGGTATTGGCCAGCTATGAGGCAAAGTTAATGTCAGGAAAGCTAGAACTCTGAATTATATTTAGATCAGTCCCACGATCCTGAAAGAACAGGCATGCTTTTGAAATTAACTTTTCTTTGTCAGACCTCTCTTTTATACTAAAACTATATTTAAGGATGATGATCTTCTTTTTATCCATGTAGATTTTGCTTTTGATGCACTACTTTTTTTTTTTTCTCCTTGCAATGCAGGAAAATACAGTGTCAATCCACGTGGCAATGAAATTTTTATACACAAAAGATTATGAAGGATCTCAGGAAATGTTGTTTCTTCCTTGAAAATATTATGCAAAACAACACGCACTGTGTATTCCACAATCACACAAATTTGAGTTTTGATTCTGAGTTTCTACCAATGAAAATTGTATCTATATCAATTAAACCTGGTAATTAACACTCAGAGTCATTAGCTGTTGTTGGCAGTCATTGTTGGCTGTCAGTGTACTATTAATTGCACATGTATACATGTCAATAATGTATATAATAAATGTATTAAATGACTTCTAAGTGTAACTGATATTTCTGCATATGATATGTCTGAAAATAACAATAGATAATCTGTGACAATTTAATCTTGTTTTAAGAATTATCTGAATTATGAATACTCTATTAAAAAATAAACAGCAAAAAAATTGCACAATTATTTTTAGCATTTGTTAAATAAAAGTTCCTGATGAAGCTCCTGCTGTTTCTCTGAGCTAGTTTTTGCCCTTGGGTAAATGATTTCAAATGACATGGGAATTATTAATCATTACAAACACACTGAGAACAAGTGTGGAGAAGGTAAACAGGAAGGCAAAAATACTATACTGAAAAGATTACACAGATGTTTTGGACAATGCTTAAGAAAAGAACAAGGCAAAGCTGAAAGAAAATTTGTGTTGCTAATATGGCATAGCTAAAAATGTAAGATCAGACTACAAACAGCAAGCTACTGTAACAAAGCATGAAACCAGCCTGAAAAGTGTGGTTTCCTTAATTACCAAATGGGACAGGGATTAATTCTCACTGGAGAAAGCTCAAGTTAGGAATGACCACAATAGCTTACCTGGGTCTTCCCAGCAGTCTGATGTTTAAACTGTTCACTATCTCATCCTTACTTACTAACATTCTAGCTAATGTGAATCTCTCACTAAAAATGAGGGTCCACAACAGGGTCCCTCAAGTAAATCACTTGTTTGAGGCCTGCGGGAAGTATTTAATCCAGGAATAATGCAAATTTCTATTCCATTGCCCTACATTGATCACCTTAGTAGCAGTTTGGGTAGATACGGTACCTACAGTTGTCACCAGTGATGAAACATGAGCCAGATGAGGGATGTGAGAAGCCTGGAACAAAGTATCTACAGCTTACATTTACATCTCATACATAGATGTGCATATATATATGTGTGTGTGTGTGTTATATATACACATATATATAGTGCAACAGTTTGTAGGCTTGTAGCTTACCCTTAAACTAAGCTGGGTATCAGGAACAAAACAGTTGCACTTACATGTCTCTCTGAGCTGCTGTGTTCAGAGGTAGGTCAGGTTTCTCTGTGCCATATGGCAATATGCTATGAAATATATATGCTTTAACCTAGACAAAATTATGGCAGACATTTTTTCATCCATGGAAAAACAAGAGAAAAAAAAGCAAAGATAAAATCAAAGATATACAAGGAGAATAAATGACAAGAGAATACAATGGTTAGTCATCTGACAAAAGATAACATGTACTATGAATGAGATAAAAATGCTGGTTGCCAAAGAGTGGGTAAGTGACAAAACAGTTCTGGGGAACACCCACAGAGTGAAGATAAAAGAATGAAAAATACCATCACAGAACAGTTTGAAAAATGAGTCAAACCATAAAATATGAACCACTGGAGTAGTGAGTGTAAGATACACTAATAGTTTAGTTTTAATCAGCAGTAAAGAGGTATCTGTGGGGTGGAAAGCAGCTGAATAATCAGAGAACAATAAGAGGATGAATCAGGGCCTTCACAAGTCACCTGAGGTAAGTCACTAATAATGAAAAGACCCAAAAAGGTAAGTCATGCTGAAAAAGGTCTGTGCAAAGTGATAGGCACGGATAATTTACTATGCAAAATGATAGATCCCTATGTCAAGACTTTGAGAAATGTGGAGAGAGGGAAAGATGATAGTAACTTAACAGAACAAAAGTTGAAATCGTGGAATTTTCTAATATGGGAATTATCTTTCTTTTTTGACCTCAGGAGACATATGGATAATGAGATGTGAGAAGAAATAGTAGAAAGAAGGGAAAGAGAAACTTGATGTAAAACCACCTAACAAAGAAGCACACAGTAGATTAATGAAATAAGGGGGTAAATGAGAGTAGAAGGGAGGCAGAGGTCTTTGTTGTACACAGAGAAGGAAATAACAAAGATATACATATTTGACACCTTCCTGCTGGATTCACTTCTACTGTTTGAGGAATAAGAATAGCTTAGTTTGAATACTCATGATAGAAATTGAGTCTCAGTCAGACAAGAGGAAAAAAAATGTGGTTGTTGCAGGTGTGCAAAGAGCAAACTGCAGTATTTTCTTAGTTGTGGGTGCCACAGGTGTCCTGAACTTCTTGTCCTCAGGCTCCTGTTTTTACTTCATCTGATTCCCCTGCAACCTAATTGGAGCCAAACGACAGGCTTTAGTAAGAGCTGGCATGTTTTTTTAATTACATTAAGTGGTTTCTCATTTGTGCCACACAGTGTAGTGTAAAAACTTCTAAATTACATGCTTCTTGTGACTATGGCTTCTATGGAGCAAATTGTTAAAAAACATGTTTCCCAGATTGATGTTCCAAGAATTGCAACAGCAATAACAATAATCAATGCGTACAGTCATGTGGGGAGGACTTGTCCCAGGGCATATTCTTTTCTGTTTATAGTCCCTGGTGACTTGTAATTCTTGTTTTTTTTGCTTCCACACTCTTAGCTTTCCCCACACCCATGGGAAAGAAAGTGTGTCTTGTTGTGTTGGGAATTGAGATATAATGTACTATATAGATCCTGCCTTCATCTGAAATTGGTTTATGTCACATTCCCTGCAGTATAAAGGCACATATTTTTGTGTCATAATCATCTCCTTAGGAGTAGGCTCAAAGAAATTCTGGATTCTGCAGCAGGACTCTCTAAGGTGGGCTCTCTAATGTGGCCCTCTCCAAGAACCAGAACTGTACTGCTGTGCCTACAGGGAATGGTCTTTTGGGCATGACTCACAGCTGAGAGAAAACTGTGTGGTATGTCAGAGCTCAGGTTTGATCCTAAATTATTGTTTACTCACAGTGAAACCCCAGATGCAGGACTGTGAAGCCCTAAGCTGACTCTGTAACCTTGGGAGCTCGTTAGTAGTGAATCCTTATTGACAACAAAGTTCCGTTTGAACAGAATCAAGCTGAGACTCAGAAATCCTAGCTGAGATAGAAGCTACATTTCTTAGGCAGACCCACACTGTTACTTACTGCTTTTCAGCTGAGAAAGAAGCTCACTGCTGGTTCTCTGCCGTGCTGTGACTGGGAAACTGTAGGCTTCAGCTGAAGAAAGGAAGGGATTCTGTTCATTATTAATGCCTTCTAGAAACAGGCTAGAAAGAGAACGTATGTGCGTCTGGGCTGACATTTTTCTGAAGTCTGGGAGATGAGGCTTGGATTTCAGCTTTGAAGAAACACCTGATACCTGTGCTGCTGGGCTCAGGCCAGCCTGCAGGAGGCAGAGGCAGCCCCTCCAGTCTCTGTTGGCCAGTGGCACTGCTAGCTCGAGCGTTTTGTCAGTGATAACAGGTGTCACAGGTGCCAAAGCTCCGACCTCAAGCTAAGGTGTTCTGTAGAGTTCAAGGTTATGCATACACTGCAGTACAAGGCCTGGAGAGGTACTGGACACCAAGTAAGCATAATAGTGGCCATCTTGTCCTTGCTGTAGCGAAGAGATGATTGAGAATTTGGTCCTCAGTGAGTTCTAAGTTCAACTATCGTCTTTTGTGTTCTATGCTGAGATGCTCAGATGACCCATTATCTTCACAGTACCTAAATGAGGTAGGCTGCTATATCTGTTATGACTATCCAGATAGGCAGATCTTCTATCCACACATATACAGTTTCTTTAGGCTACACAGGGTTTCTAAACTGACTTTTATGTTATTTCCTAGTTATAAGTCTATCTGAAGGCATTTTGCATTATTTCTTAGTTCATGACAAAAAGTAGATCACCACCTGTGAATTTGAGTTGTTTCTTACGACTATGTACATAATGTATAGAAGTGCTGGTAGGACACTGCATATATTTTTCATCTGCATCTCAGAGTTTGATTTATCAGTCCTTTGAAGCATTGGTGAGTCTTCTGCAGGTTTTACAGTTCATGTAACAAATCACATATTGTTAGTTGGAGTTAATGTTAGTTGGAGTTAATTTTTCAGTAATGTGTTACAAACAACACAGGAACTTTATCCCTATACTAGCAAATTTTGTCTTTCATATATTTTTGTTCTACTTCTATTACAATTTGATCAGGAGATGTGTTCTATCTGTATTTATTCTCAAAATCATGTTAGTATCATTTTTAGTGTCAGATTCCTCGCAGTTCTATTCCATCTGTTTGTAAGGTCTTTTTTCTTCTGTTGCTTATAGTACTGTAAAGCATTTGATTCTACATTTGAAGGATGTTAATTGCCAGCAAAGTTGGGTTTCTGATTTGTGGTTTTATTCATAAAAAGTAATGGTACTAGATTATTTTTCCAGTTCTCTAAACAATGCCTATTTTATTTTAATTATTAATAAATTAGTTTTAGTTCAATTATACTGTCCTAATGAACAGTGGCATGGAGTTGGGAGGGAGGGAATTTTGGCTTACATTACACCCTAGGGCCACATAAGGTTTTTAACAGACAAAATTTAGCTCTTAATAGCCACAGTATTTACATGTTCTCACCTAAATACATTTCATCCAGAACCCTTAAAATCTCAGTCTCTCCACTGTATATGCACTTAATCTGTCTTATCTAATTCTTAGCACCCTATCTGCTATTTTAGTTCAGTACCTGAGAAGATGCAGATTTATTTTCAGAGAGAGCAGAGGTTTACTTTCAGATGGAGCAAAGGCATTCCAAATAACTTCACTTTTTGGATCTCTCCTTAACACAGAAAAGAAAAAACCTCCATGCACTCAGGTGAGATATAAACTGTCAGTCTTTCTCCACAAGCTTCTTGGACCACAGTGATAACAGGCTTTAAATTATTATTCTGCTGTATTAAACTGAGATTGGTCAAAGTTAGTTGAGCTCAGCTGGGCCCAGGGAGCTTGTAGGAAAGCAAGGTCTGGGCAGTTTCCAGCCAGGGACTGACATGCAGATGACAGCAAAGATGCCTGGGAGGAACAGCTTGTGCTCCTGCATAATGAAGTCTTGTAAATTCGGGAGGAGAAGTTAGTGGGTACGAATGGCACTGTTTGAAGGGTGGTCATAGCAGTCCTTTCCATTTCATGCCTTTTCTTTGACTGCTGGTTTGAAGCTAGGACTTAAATGTTTCATTTTATAACTGATGGTATAAAGTTCTTGTTACATTTGAAGAGTATTTCCAGTCAGATCTTAGCTGGCATTTTCTTCTATCAGAGATTTAATGAATCTTTACTAATTTAGCCAATTATTGATTGAAAGTGTTAACAATTAAAACTGAGTTTCTAACATTATTATTAAATAATTCTATTTCTTAATAGAGCGATTATCCTCTACAGGGAAATAAATTTCACCTACAATTCATATTATTTATATAACTTTTAAAAATCTTTAATATATTTATCCTTGGATCACTTCAGTAATATAAGCATGCATATTTATGTTCTTACTCCTTCTTCTCTTTAAATGAATAAAGACAGAAGGAATTTCAGATTTAATTGTTGAAAGATGCAGATAGGTATCTGATAAATTCTGGAGTCATTTACATGAGATAGACACCTAGCCCAATTAGCTGCTTTCAAAGTTTCCAGTAAAAGTCACACAGAAACCATCTATGCATCTGTGTTCTATCTGAATCACAAAACACGATTGCGACTGTCCCCCTTTCTTACAGGAAATATCCTGTTTGTATTTCAGGGTTGACTCTTTGTATTCTCTGTAAGTGAAAAGTTGTTATTCTGGGTTTGTGTAGAGGCCTGATTGAGACCAAAGGGAGCTGCTCCTTGCTTTGTTCATGCCCAAGCCTGATCTGGATTTAGAAATGGTGTTCCTTGTTAAACGTCACTTGAGGAGCACAGGCAAAAAGCATTCTCCTGAATAAGATGCAGGTGCTTCCCTCTCCTCCCTCAACTCTTCTTTTTTTTCAAAAACAATAGGGGAGGAAGTAAAGGTCATACTTTTTGTAAAAAAATGTGCAAGTTAAAGGATGTGAGAGACCCAGGTTTAGTTCTCCTGTAACCTTCACGATTGCCTTGGGAGCAGGCTGCACCCCAGCCTGGCTGCCAGGAGAGCTTCTTCCCAGGGCTGCAGCTTTGTTTGGGAAAGAAGTGAAGGTTTGTCAGGCTTCAGAGGGTAAGTGATCATGAGAAGAAAGGGAGTGTAAACTCTTCCAAACCCTTTTTGGTTTGATAGTAGCTGTGTCCCACAGTGGGTATGTATCCAAGCGGAGTATTACTATTACCTCCTTCCATCCAGCTGCATTTTTAGATGAACCTTTATAACTTTTAAGGCAGAAACCAGAGGCCCTTATCTTTAGCAGTGGTCTAGAGATACCCTCACACTTAAATAGTATTGTTGAGCTAGGTGTCATGGGAGGACCAAATTAAACACATGGCCATGCAATGCATTTGGCTCTGCTAGCGGGACTAGGGATGTTCTCTGCTCCTGTACTCAGCACTGGTGAGCCTGCACCTTGAATCCTGTGCTCAGTTTTTGACTCTCACTACAAGAAAGACATTGGGGTGCTACAGCACATCCAGAGAAGGGAAAACAAATCTGGTGAAGGATCTCCAGCACAAGTTGGATGAGGAACAGTTGAGGGAGCTGGAGGTGTTTAGTCTTTGACAAAAGGAGACTCGGGGGGACTTTATTGCTTTCTACAAGTGCCTGAAAGGAGGGTGTAGGCAGGTAACCAGTGACAGGACAGGAGGAAATGGCCTTAAGTTGCACCAGGGGAGGTTTAGGTTGCATATTAGGAAACATTTCTTCACCAAAAGCGTTGTGAAACACTGGAGCAGACAGTGCAAGGAGTCAGGTCACCATTCCTGGAGACATTTTAAGGGGTGTGTAGATTTGGCACTTAGGGACATGGTTTAGTGGTGGGCTTGGCAGTGTTAGACTAATGGTTGGACTCAATGACCTTAAAGGTCTTTTTCAACCTAAATGTTTCTATGATTCTATGGTTAGCTCTAGCAAGATTCCCACTCAAATGAGGTTTTTGTTATTCCTGTCTGAGATACTCCTCTCTTTGCTTTTAAGGTAGAATCTGCATCTCATTCAAGAATCCAGAATGGCTAGGTCAGCACCAGGCTGCAAAAATTCAGACCTCAACTGTTTAAGATACCTAATGTTATCTCAGGCCCTTTGGAACAGCCTGTGTGGTCTATGACTGCCAGTCCAGAGGGGTACAGATGCCCAGGAAGTTTTGTGTCACACACGTTTGCCAGTCCATGTGGATATCTGGGATGCTCTAGGCAGTGCCAAAAAGTACTGTAGGCCTGGGAATAGGCAACCTGAATCCCTCCCATAAACATCTCTGCAAATCTGTCTTTTCTATGTCTTGTTCAGGTTTGTGTAGGAAGACCCGCAGAGCAAAAAGTTATTCTCCTGCTTTTTTCTAAATCCTTGTTGCTTAGCCATTGGATTATATTTTGTCCCTTGAGAAAGAGAGATGGAAGTGTTTGCCTCTCTTGGGGTATTGACCTTCCACCCTGTGTCACGATCTGCCACTGCAAGTGCGGTTCGTGATGGTTAGTTTTAAGGATCTCAGAGCGCAAAAGACACAGCAGGGGACAACTCAGTTTGCTCAATCACAAATGCACCTTTATTTAGTGCCAACAAATGCGATAGTAGGGAGAGAAATTAAGAATAGTAAGAAAGACAGAGAAAGAGGGGAAGGGGATTATAGCTACCAACGTGGAGGGACGAGTTCTCGAGGCTTAGAGATGCCTATAGACGCGAAGTCCTCCAGTGGGGTGTACACGAAAGTGTGCAGGGTCTCCAGAGCTTTTATAGGTTGTCAAGGCAGGAACCAAAGCGAGGGGCACGGAGCCAAAGCAGGAACCACCTGTGTTGAGGTTGGGTGCTCAGGAACAAGCTGCAAACTGTACCTCTGGTACGGACAGAACGGTTCGGACAAGCAGCCTTGGCTCAGTCCACTGTAAACAGTTCCATTGTTCTTGCACCCCGTTCTCATGGAGATGCATACCAGTCCTTCTGAGACTTGGCAAACGTTCCACCTCAACCAGGCCAGGGGCTCCTTTCAGAGTCTGGAGTCTCAGTCCTCAATCATTGGAGACAGTTGTGAGGCATATCACATCCTTGGACAGACTCTGACACCCTGCAAGGATCTCCAGTTGCACAAGGACACAGGCAAGTCAGCAGAAATCAAGTAACAGTGCCCCAGCTCAGCTGAACAGAGATTTGTGGTTATTTCTTGAGTGTGTCCTCAAGTGCCCCATGGCTTGAGTGAGATTCAGATATATGCTTTAGTGAACTGCAGATCTGCACCATTTGCCCCCAGAAAACAAATATCCATACCAGTTTTTCTGCTTTGAGAAAGCCTTTAGTTAAACTTAGGTATTTGGTTAAATTAATCAGATATTATGAATTTAAAATGTGATTTGGAAAATATCTTGGAGTTAATGAAGAGTGCACAGGAAAGCACAAAGAGAAAAATCTGACCTTTGACATTTCACACAATATGAAGACCTTCCACAGTCAGATGAAAATGTAAAGGGCATCACTGCAGTATACCAAGAAACAGGACTTTTGACTTATAAATATTACACACCCAAGAGACTTCCAGCTTTCCTAAAAAAATTGTAATAATTTCATTTTTTTACCCCCCCAAGGTATTTTTAGAAGTTTCTCTGCTCTTTATCTTCGAGGTACTATAACAGAGAACACATGATAGACTTCATGGCCTTCAGTCCATTCAGGATTTGGAATTTACAACTGATTTTTTTTTCTCCTTCTTTTTTTTTTTTTTTCAGTATGATTGTGTCTAAAGATCTTGGCATAGCTGTGCTTATTCTGTCAAAAAATCTTCTGAAGGGATTTGTTATGTCACGCTAGAGAGAAGCATTGATGAGCATGCAGCCCTATGTATGAAAAATCTTTCTTTGCACAGTTTGCAGTATTGTTTAAATGAAAAGTTATTTTCCTGCTGCTACAACCACATCATTTTCTTTACAGACATTTTCTTTTCTGAAAATAGCCTGTAGCCTGTGTTTCCCTACACCTTTCTGTTTGATTTCAACAAGTTTGTGAGCAAGGTCTCCAAGTTATTCCAACGAGAGGTATCTTGGAGATGTCCTTTGCATGTGTTCCTAGAAAAGAGTGGTTTTTGTATACTGCACCCTTAAGTCTGTGGGAAGCTTTGGCTCTCCTATTTCACCCTTAAGGAGTTTTTTTCTAGGATTATTTTTAAAAACCTCCCTTTCTTAGTCCATGTAAGAAACCATGCTGGTCTGCACTTAGTGAAGTGGCACTTGTCCTCTTCTCTCAGTGAGAGACTCCCTTGTGAATCTATACAAACTAATTTTTGTGTACTATTTCATTACTTATTTTCTTAGATGAAAAAGCTAAATATTCTACAGAACCTGCCTTCCTTTTCTTTCTAAATGGTAAAATTGGTATCTGGTCTCCACTCAGTTTCTTAGACTTTTGAATTTGCTCGAGAAGTTTATTGTAGCTTTTCATTTCAGTCAAGAGGTATTTTATTCTGGTTGCATATTGGGAATCTTTTTCCAAGATGGTTATAAATGTTTGAAGGGTACACCATTCCAAAATCAAAACTTTTGAAGAAGTCTTAGTTTTTTATATCTTTATGATTTGTTTGATGAAAGACAGTCTAGGTTCAAGACATGCATTATGTGTATTATTTCTCTGTATCTGAGCAAAGATTTTCCAGGCTCCCTTGGGGGCTGGCCTCTTATCTTGCTTTAGTCCTTCCTGCTTTGACAGCTGGGCAGCTGGGAAAGATCTGTCACGGAAATTTTGTCACACTGAAAATTTTTGATTTAGTACAGAATCCAAAAGCATTTTTTTCTCACATGGAACTGCTTAGATCTGGGATTTACAGCTGAACTTTGTCTTAATGTCTCATCTGCCCTGTGGGTGGGATTTTCTGAGTTTGCAGTGCTTGGACAGGACTTGTACACTTACTGCAGCTATTTTCCTATATTGTCTCTTTTCAACAGCCTGAGGCACCTTCAGAATCCACAAGGCTTGGTAGCCCATTTGAGTTCATCAGTAAGTCCTTGATATTGATTGGAAAGAGCATATTTCACTACAGAAAGAGAATTGTATCCAAAAAGAGCCACTGTTAGATTTCAGATCTGGGATTAAAAATTCTTTTATGTTGATTTTTTGTCAAAATTCTCTGTTATTTTCTCTTCCTCCTCTCAGATGAGGTTGCCACTCAATAGCAATTATTTAATTTATTCAGTACCTTTTACCATCTGTTTTGAATGCTTACCCCTGACTTTTCTCACCCCATGAAAACAGAGATGTTCAAATTCATTAGCTGGAATTCTTTTGTTTGCAATCATGTCTTGCTTTTTCAGTTATCCTGAGAAGCCAGTGATATATTATCCCTGTACTGTGTTAAGGAAGGTGTATTTGCAGACAAAACTTTCAGAAAACTAACCAGGCTGCTAGTTAAAAAATACTGGCTTTGTCAGGAATATGGTGTGGATCTTGTAACTATACAACTGCAGTGTAGTCTGTAAAAATTTACAGCTGATTTTTGATAGGATATACTGTGGTTAAGTAACTTCAAGAGCAGGTGGTATTCCACCAAAAAATCTGATCTTCAATGACATGAGAACACACGTTATAGGTCCAGATGGGGAAAAAGATGCCTGAAAGTGGTATTTTTGCCAAGTTTGGTGGTTGCTATGGCTGTCCATTCTCCATGCAAATAAAAACAATAAGTAGTGCAGGCCTCTCCTACACAGCTCCATTCTCAAGAGATTCGCTTTGAGTTGTTGAGAAGCAGTCTGTATGCTGCCTGCATTCGATCTGCCTATACATCTCCTGTGTTTATGCCCCTAGCAGCAGCTCCTGGCCATGATGATGTGATGCAACAATTTAAGGCTGAGGTTTTTTTCTTCTGCTGAAGGTAAGAGATTGGTGGTTTGAGAAGCAATTGTGATGGTGGGGAAGGGGGGCACATGCAGCTCTGTGGTTCTCTGCCTTGGTTATGGTCACTTGACTCTTTGTAGCAGTAGTTTGTTTCTTGGTGAAGAAGGTGTTGGGGATTTTTGGGGGACAATATTATCTTCCTAAGAAAGGACTTTTTTTGATAACTATTACTATTGTTCTCCTATTAAAACAAACACCAAACCTTTTAATTTCCCTAAATTGAAAAAAAAAAAAAAGAAAAAGTGGTGATGGAGGAAGAAGACTCAATTTCAGTCCTCTAAAACAGAAACAACTTCAAAATAATGAAAAATTTCGCAAGAAATCATCTTCAAAGAACCCTGATCTTGTCAAACTTCCCAGCAGCATAGAGCCCATGAGCAGGATGACACTGTGCATCTCCTGTTTCCCGGCCTCTCTTGGATGTTATTCTGCAGACACACTGGCTGCTGACCACCATGGGTGCTCCCCTGTCAGGGAGGATGAGGATGGGGTTTCTGCCCTTGATTCTGCAACTTCTGTCTTTTCAGAATAGCTGGTCTCAGGACTGAGAGAAGGAAAAGCAGATGAATATAACCATTGTTTGCTTGTTTTATAGGTCTGGGCTGGGAGTAGTTACTTGTGTCTCCTCACTCAGCTGTTAACTTGAAGAGAGTTGACAACCAGATAAAACATGGAACAGAATCTAGATGAAAATATTCACAGTGATCTTGATGATTTAATGAGAAAAAGGTTATAATATTATCTATACTTCTGTTTGTTGTAGTTCTTTTAATGCATTTTATTGCAACTACACTGGCATTATTAGGACAAATAAATATTGTTTATTCTAAAAAGTGCTTCTGGTTTTCTGGTTTTGTTTGTTTTTTCTCCATCCTTCCTGCCAAGTTAACAAATTAGCTACCCTGCTGGGAATGGATGAAAATGGCTCAATCCATCCATCTGAAAAGCACATAAATTCTAACAGGAAAGAGTAAGATTTTTATATACAAGCCTAGAAGACCACAGTGAGATCTGCCTCTAGGAATGTTTTTCACATGGGATAGGAAGTCAGGCTCTTCTTCATAACGTATCTGTCTTTGAAACATCATCACCAGTTTTCTTTATATTTAGCAGCCTGTCTTGTTTGATCAATTGGCTATTACAAGCTCCAAGTTCCCTTTTTTGAAACCTCCTACATTCAAGCTACCGATCTCCTGTGTGTCACCTGCATCTGTGCTTTCCAAGCTTCACCATTAGAAAATATTTCTAATTAAGTTCTTAGGTCAAGCCAAACCAGCCTCTGCACACTGTTGAACTGTAAACACTATAAACATTCTCCTGCCATATTTCCAATAATTTATTGTTTTCTTGGTTAGATTGATACCTCCTCCTCTCTATCATAGGCATCTAGGCCTGCAAAACAGAAGTAATTTCTGAAGGCTCCAATGATGTTAACAGCCAAGACTTAATGATGCTTAATGAATCCATAAAGGTCTTAGTTGTGTTTTAACTCCAGCCAGTCACTAAGCACCATGCAGCTGCTAGCTCACTCTCTTTCTTTGTTACTGGGCTGGGGAGGAGAATCAGAAAAAAGATTAAACACATGGGTTAAGAGTTTAATAGTTGAAAGAAAGTAAAATATATTACCACTACTAATAATTCTTATAGTAATAATAACACCACAATCAATAATAATTGTAATGAAAAGGAGAAAGAGAAAGAAAACTGAACAGAAAGTACCATTGTGCACTACCTAGCGACAGATGCACACCCATCTCCCAGCAGCAGTCAGTCTCTCCTGTCCAACTCCCCTCAGTTTACGTGCTGGGCATGATGTTCTCTGGTCTGGAATATCCCTCTGGCCTGTTCAGGTCAGCTGTCCTGGCCATGGTCCCTCCCATGTCCTTGTGCAGCTCCTCATTGGCAGAGCATGGGACTCTGAAAAGCCCCTGGCTCAGGGTAAGCACTGCTGAGCAATGACTGAACCATCAGTGTGTTATCAACATCAGCCTCATACTGAATCCAAAACATAGCACTGTAGGTTAGGGTTATGCGTTAGTGGTTATGCGTCAGAGTTAGTAGGAAGAAAATTACCTCTATCCCAAGTGTAACCATTGTATGTAATAGTGGCAGTTATATGACAGCTGTGCAAATGGGAGAAATATATCTTTATGTAGGCAATTATAAATCTTTTAGGTGTCATTGAGGATAATTTAGGTGAAGTTTAGGATAGAGAAAATAAAATTTAGACTAAAAAATTACATGTGATTCCTGGAATCTCTTTTCTCTTTGTTGTCTCTCAGTAAATAAAGGAATAATGAAGCAGAATATGAGAAATTCAAAATTAAATCTGTCCATAATGCGTATTTCCTGAAAAATTTAAAAGCTAACCTATCTTTCTGCAGAAGTTTTGTTCTTCTCTTTGACTAACAGTTTTGGTCTTTCTTAGAGTTTATTTAAAAAGGCTAAATTTGAAGAGGGGAGTAGTAGAGAGAGATACACAGAAGTTTTTTCCTCAGGTGACTTTAACACCTTGTTCGTATTCAGTTTCCAAAAATTGGGAAACACAACTTGTAAATGTTTGGTAACCTTATGGAAACAAGAATGCTTGAGGAAGAAACCTGGTACAGCTAAAGTAAAATTAACAGGATTGGGAAGAACCAAGTATCCTTTGAGAGATGGAGAAAGCTTGCCCCCAGGTTGTTTCGTTATCTGTGATGACTTAAGCAACTCCATCCACAGGAGTTAAGGAGTGCTTGAAAACACCACTGCTCCTCCAGTGCATTTTTTTAATCTGAGATTTTCTCTGTCATGTTGCTGGTGTGAAATCTCACGGGCTAATTTTTTCTGGCGTGAATTTTGTACCTGGTGTGATATTTGTTTCTGCTGAGCTTAGGCATTGGAAGGTACTGTGCTGTGCATGTGCCCATGCCCTCAGTGGTGGCAGCAGCACTCCCTGGTGACTGAATTGGATAAAACTGCTGTTTCACAGACGTTTGTTTCAGAAGAGCTGATGCCTTGTAAAGGTACAAAAGCCATATGAGGCTGTTCAATGGTAACTTCTTTGAGCAGCACATTGTGACATCCTGAATGGAGGTGGTTCATCAGCCACATTTGTCCTTCTGCTAATGTGTTTTTGTGCTTCAATTCCCTGTGAAATGCTGGATATTGCATAGAGATGTTGCTATTATTATGGTAATAGCAGTTGCATTTTGTTTCTAAAATGGATGCACACCAATAATGGGTGAAATATTTTTGTGCTCTTTACTGCCCATGGGGAAGCTATATCTTAGACAGTTATCATTCAGACCAAGCAAATGCTATAGCATCAGAAATGATATTTAACTGCCTTGCACCTAAAGACAGGCGTAGACAGAATTTTTTTTTTTTTAATACTACTCTAGTGACTTATTAATATACCTCCTTGACAGGCTGAAAACATTCCTCTGAGGCTCCAGCTAAGCTGGAAAAATAAAAGAAATTGATGCCTCCTGTAGAGCGTATGAATCTATTTAAAGACGGAAGAAAGATTCATTTACTTGTGAAGTCTAATCTATGTGTCCTTATTTCTTGAATCACTTATTGGTGTTAAGTCTTAGCCAGAAACAGGCTGTAAATAGTACAGTACATATATGTAAATCTGGTAGGAAAAAAGCAAGGTATTTTTTCTTCTTAGTAGAGAGGAGTATTTAATTTAGTTGTATTGCAGATTTGTACACTTCAGAAATTCCCAATTTATTGGGACTAAACATACACACACAATCTATTTGTTTTTAATGTTTTATAGAGGTAGGGTAATGTGCAGTTGTAAACAGTTTTCAAGTCAATTAATTAGTTTTTAAATAAATGAGACCAAGGATTTTTTAACAGAGGAGTTTCTGAAACACCTAATTTTAGCATGCCACCCTTAATTTAATGTAACCTTGTATATACAGGACTATAATACAGACATCAGTGTGTTATAGCAGTTTGCTGTACTGGAATTATCATGATACAGCACAATGCTGCTTAGAAATGTCTGGATGCTTCAGTCATTGTAACCTTCTGAGGTTTTCCTTTTCCAGGAAATTTGTTAATAAATTGACTTAAAATTAGGAATTTAGTATTTTGTGTGCATTTTGTGTATAAAAACATCACATTATAATGTCCTAGTCAGAGGTGTAATGATTTTACCTGATCCAGATTCCTTCCCTAATTAGTAATCATGACACTAATGACTGCTACAGTTTGAGTATTTGGTTATGTACTTGTTGGTTTTATTACAAGGGGACAAGTCCAAACAGAACTCTTCTAGTATCATCTTGTCACTCTGGTTTGTAGCTTTCTTTTTCCTCAGATTTTTTTTTAAATTATACTGGATAATTGACATTCCTGCCTTTTCATTTTTTTGATGAGAGGTTTAGTGAAAATAAAAAAGTAATGTATTTGCATTAATTTTTTAAATCTCTTTTGTTGTTACCTGTAAGTAAACATAGGCATGGCGATTAATCACTTGGCATTTCTGCTCCAAAATCTAAGAGTTTTGACAACCAGCTATAAAAAATTGCTCATCCCACCCCAACCTTGTCACTACCAGGATTTAGCTCTGCTTCTCAGGAGGGAATTTGTTATTTCTTTCTACTTTAATAAATATCTTTGACCATCAACTTCCTGATATCCAACTACATGTGGATGACCAGTTTCTTTTGAAAAATAGATAACAAAAGCAAAATATTGCTGTTGGCTTCTGTTCACTTTAGGGTGCTCTAAGGCAACATTAGAACACTCTTAGACCTGCTGAAGAAAAATGGTAAAGATTTTAATTATTCATTTCCAGTTATTGGCGTCTGAGTTAAAATTCTTATTATCTGTAAGTTAAAATAATAACGCTATAATGAACTTTTCCAAAAAACATTATTACAATGAATAAAATTATAATAAAAACTATAATTAAGACTATAATGAATTTTTAAAAGTATAGAAACTGCTTTCCTTACTAAGGCATGCTATGATTCTATGAACCTTGAGATTCAGTGCAACTGTACACATTCTGTGTTGCCTTAAGTTATACACTTCAGCTGGTACTTCAGATAGACTTAATTTAAATGTTTTCTGCACTTAAAACATTTCATTATGAAGTTTTTGATTTAGTGTCTTAAATCATGATATAATTTTGTTGATATCCCATCCTCCTCTTTAAAATAAAAAAGTTGCATTTATGCTTTGATGCATTTGATCCAAAAAAGGCATTTACTACTAAGCATTTGGGGGGAAAAATTAAGACATTGACTTAAGTTTCTAAGAAGTGAGACTTTTTGGCATTCCTGTTTATAGGGATAATTTATGAACTTCATTGCTTCAGTTGAAATTTAGAGTGGTTTTGGTGAAAGATACATTTTTAATTTGCAGAAGGAAAGTTTTGCGTTCTGAATTACTTGCTGAATGAAGTTATTTATTTGCTGTGAGGAAACAAACATAGATGAATTAATAAATATCTTGACTTGTATCACTCTTCTTCTAAGGTGACTTGTTTGCTTTGCTGGGTCATCCTAAAACCTGTGGGTAATTTGATGTATTGTAAGCTGAGTACCAAAGTTATCCCAAATAGTTCTTAAAATACATGCGGATGTCACCAAGGTTTTTAGTACAGGGTAGTAATAACTTGTCTTTTGGGGAGATTGTGTCTCCTAAAACACAGTTTTTCATAATTTTCTTAAAAAGCAAGAATTAAGCCTACAGGCAGATATGAGTGAGTAGACAAGTAAAAGAACTAGTGACACACAGCACACTTCCCATGGATGTAGCAGGTGTCTTTCTTAGAGACAAGGTTAGATGCCTTGTTATTCTGCCTGAGGACAGGGCTTGAGCAAAGGAATCATAATGCTCTTGACCATGGTCTATGAAGCACTTGTGAACACTCAGACTCTTAGCTACACTGTTCACGCCCAACGTCAGTGTATTTTCTAGATAAACAGTGCCTAAGCATCGTATTACTAACTGCCTTTATTTTTAAATTCAGTCCTGAGTAAACCATCATTTCCCATCCCAAACACCATTTTATTTTTCTTCTAGAGTCCATCTTCAACTGCCTCTGGAGAAATGTTTTAATTTCATATTAATACAAAGCAAGTGGAGCAGTCTTGTTCATGTGTGTCCCTGCAAGCAACCTCCACAGTACCACTCTTAGTCCGCTGGACTCTGATGCCTTGAGCTACAGTCAACTGCATATTGGGACCATGTTAGAAGGAGCAAACATAAGCATGCAGGACCCTTGTGCTTTCCTGCTCCAGCAGATATGCCATCTGTCTCCAGGGTGAGGCTCAAAACATCTGGTCTGTGATCAAAGCCAAGCTTGGAGGCTTTGTGGATTGGAAAAAGCTGCATATTAGAGAAACCCAAGATGTACCTTCTAAAAGCTGGTCTGGTCTCTTAAGTTCACTTTACCTGAACTGTTATATTGAGATACCAAAGAAAAGATTTTTAAACTTCTGAAAGCCAAATTTATCAAATGAGAGCTGGGATACTCCATGCAGACTTTGTTCTTGCAAGAAAGAATTTACTTCCTGTCAATTCAGTGTCTTAGACTTAGTTACCCTTAGTCCCAAGAAATTACTCTTTGGACCTTTTGAAGGCCTGGTTGAGACCTCCCTGTCAATTCAGCAGATTGTTCCTTTCTCTGCATGAACTGCAGCTTCCAGATCCCTACTGTATCTCTGGACTTGTTGCACCTCATGACTTCTTTGGCTATCTGTCTCACCAGCATATACAGGGGAAGGAATGTTTCTCCTCCTTTTACTACCAGTCTCATCTGGCTTTCATAATGGATTTTAACATTGTTGTGCACAAAATAAAAGTACCAAAATCAAAACCAAGTGCTTTTCATCATATTTCCTCCACCTTCTTTTGAGGAGTGCATTGCTATCCAGGCTACCAGTTTATTACAAATTTCTGTCCTGCAATCACTCCACATTTTGGTAATTTAAATTGCTCCTGCAGACATTAAAAAATCTGAAGAATGTTCCATAACTGGGATTTCTAGTGTTAGCTGTGTACGATGTAGTGTGTCAAAGGGAGCTAGAAACAAACAGATCTTAATAGATGTATTTAAAACAATTCAAACCAACTAGGAGTAAAGAGTACTCAAATGTGAAATTAAAACAGTGTATCCCAAGGTGTTCAATCACGTAATTCAGCCCATACAATGGATTGAGTGAATCTTGGCTGTGACTGACATTTTGCAGACATTTGATGATAATGCTGAAGATAATGCTTATCATGAACTAAGTCTTGAACATCTTTTTCACCTGCTAAAAAGAAAGGTCCCCTTCCTTTCATCTTTTCTCACTTATCTTTGCAATGTGTGCAGAGCAATTCTTTCCTGTTTCAAACTTGAGGTGATAGTAAGTAGTGAGATATGACCCTAAGGCTTTTTCTTTATTTCCCCCCAGCAGTGTAGGTTAATTCTCAAGCAGCCCACATATTGTATAACGTTTTAAAAACTTTTTTGCCTTTCTATAGCAAAGTGAGATGACTTAAGAACAAGCTCATCATGTTTCAGTTTGAATGAAGTCAAAAATTGGATGGAACAAACCAATACCAGGACGCAAATAATAGTTTTTCCTATAATATGGAAATAATACAGCAATGTGAAGTCATCCTACCTTAACCATTAAAAAAAGCATAAATAAAAAAAACCCAACAAATATGGCTTCAGAGTTCATTAGCAATCAGTGTAAACAAGACTTCTTATGGTTTAAAGTATTTTTTGTTTTGGATTTTGTTTGTTTTTAATAATTAGGCATGTACCCAGTGAGAATCTTCTGTCTGAACATCTGTCTAATAACTCTTACACTTTAGGAAGTTGCAGATTTTTGAATTACTTTTTCATTTTAACTTCATTTGAAGTAGAAGCTATGTACTATACTATAAGGAATTGCCTGAAACAAAGCAAATTTTTGTGACTGACTTGTCAGAGGATTCTTGAACTAAGATGATACCAAGGCATTGGTGATACTCAAAATACACTACCTCAATGTATTAAACAAAAATGTAAATTATTTCTAATTTATATAAGAAGGAAAAGAAATGCAAACAGAATAAACCTAAAATGGACCCTCTAATTTCTGTACAAACTCATGCATCATCCACTACATTTTAGTGTTGTATTGTCACTAGACTTGAACAGGAACTTTTCAATGGAACTGGAACATTATGTGGGAAATTGATTCTGCTTCAGCTAATTGGTGGCTTCTGAGCGTCAGGGTAATTTTCCTAACTGAAAGGGAAGAGTGAGACTTGTCCCAGAATTGACAGTACTCTTGTACTCATTTCCTGCAGATGTGGAAAAACTAGCTTGAAGCGTAGGATTTGGGCATTGCAATCCTAGCCTTATATGAATGGCATAGTTCCTTTATCAGTCCCTGTTTCAGAGGACAATGCTTATGTGAAACCAGATTCAGTGCTTCATTCTGTCTGACAACAGTAGACACCTAGAGAAATAATGAAATAGGCAGATGCTGATGATACAATACAATCACAGGTCCAGTGATTTCTTGTGATGAATGTCGTTTATTTATTTTATGTTGTTATGAGTAACTTTCTAAGATGTTTCTCCATAGAGAACTTGTCTGAACTCCTTTGAGGTCACATAAACATTAACATCTATTGTGTTCTTTGGCAAGGTGCTCCATGAGTCTATTAGCCATGGCATGAAAAAGTACTCCATATGTGTGTGCAAACACCTCAATTTCATTTGTTCTTTTATTTGTTATCTTTGCCTTTTGTTTAAAATATTGAAAAAATGTTAAATTTCACTGTTGGAAAGGGAGAAATTCAAAATTCTGTTTTTCTGCCCACAGAAACGGCTTCCTGCCAACTGATTAACATTATATTATAGACTGATGAAAATAATGGAGGCTGAAAAGGTTCACTTCATACAGTTTCCCCAGGGGTAATCCCTATGAATGTTCTAAGCTTAGAAAGACTAGTCTAAAAATGTGCAGTTTGGGATTCTGTTTATAACAAATGCTTGACCAACACAACTCATAGATGGTGTAGGCTGTATAGTGATGTAAGTATTGTAACACTTTCTTATGCAACTGCAGGATGTCTATTACTCAAAATGTCCACTGATTGTTAGTTTTCAGAACACATGACTGAAGACATGCACATTGATCAGCTTGTGCTTTTGTACACTTGAAATACAGCTATTTCAATAACTAAAGCTACTGCCAAAAGCTGCTCCAAAATGAAGGAAACAAAACAAACTTTCTGGATTCTTCTGTTATAGCCTGAAGAAAATATGTCCAGCACACAAGGAGCTGCAATAAAACACTGGTTAGGGTCTTAAAGACAGCAACAGTAAAAACGGTTGTAATATGAGCTGGTTTCTCTATGTTAGCAAGGAAAATGGAATTGGGACTCCTTAGTCATCAAAATTAAACTGGGCTCTACAAAGATTTTGTGGAAAGAATTTTTCTTGTCATGCTGATGATGATATTGGGAAATGTATATTCAACCACATAGATTTTGTGCAGAAAAGAATGAGTTTCAATGCGTCTCCTGCCTTAACATTAAAATTCCTATTTTTTTAAACGAAAAAGGGAATGGATTTTTTTTCAAAGCACAAGTTAATGAAAATATTAAAAATGTTTTTAGGATACTTTCCTGTTTTATCTATTACTGGTTAATTGTTAACTTGTTTGCTTGGAATTTTAGTGAAGTCAGAGGCAATGATGAAACAGGTTGGTGGCTGAAATATCATAGAGCTGTCTAATTATGGTAAGAGAAGTGTAATCCCCTAACTAACTTTAATGTATCAAAACCAATTAATATTAATGGGGAGTAGAAATTCACTTGCAACATAACACATCTAATTTTTATTGAACATGATCATAGATCATATTCTCCTTCCCCTGGTGAGGACACAAGGTGGTATAGAATAACCTCTGGGTCCTAGCCATGCTGCCTACTGCAAAAATTAACTCTGTCCTGGTTGGAACCAGGACAATAGGCTTTCTTCTTGAGGAGATATAAAGTGGCCAGCTGCTGATGCAAAATAAAGGGAACATGTTGAGCACTGCTGATTGCTAAAATGATAATTGCAGTGTGCGTAGAGAACTGTCAGATCAGATCCAGACAGATTGCAGGTGGTGATGGTGAAGTAGACAGACTTATAAAAACCAGGGACAGAACAAAATCTTTAGCTAGTATGAATGTTCTGACTGTTCTGCTTGACCTTCTCTTATTTTTTGGATGGCAAACAACATACTGTCATTCTTTTTACTTGGTAATTAATTATTATTGTAAGCAGTTTTTGCCAAGCCTGTTAAACAACTAGGAAATACTTGATAAGCCTATTTCTGCTTGGAAATTTCAGAGGTCTGGACAATTGCCATGTTTCTTTGAATCTCTTGGATATACAGTTGCCCTTCCCTGGTGGAATGTCCCAGCACTAGTTTGCAACTTGCATGGTATTTTTACATCATGGATCAGTCCTGGTGCTTGTGTGCTGTGACTGCAGAAAAAAACCAGCTCTACACGCTGCAATGTCTGAGACATCTTACTCCTGGGAGGACAGAGAGTGCACCTGTGATATGATTGTCCTGATAATTTCTTTTGCTCTACGAAGCTGGAAGAGAATTGATAAGTGCTCTGAAATCTCTAAGCCTCTCTGATAAACTTGCCTTGCAGCTGAACTCTCCTATATTGTATCACACAGTGGGGATGCATGAGGAATCATTAATTAATCCCATCATAAGAAATTTTTAATGCTCTCATCTGGCACTATCCCACAGCTTGCTAGCGCATTTTTCTGGAGATAAAATGTATTTTCCTCACATTTATGAGTAAATGATTTTTGCTGACCTTTGACTCCTGTCCCAAGAAATGGCAAAGCATTTCAGAGGTTTTCTTGGTGAATTCAGCAATGGGAGAGAAAGAAAGGCTACTTTCCTAGGTCAATGGTAGACAGTTTCTGAGATAAATGTGTGTTCAATTACAAAAGGCTGGAGCTTTGCAGCTCTTTCTGGCAGCTCATGTACTTTTGAGTGTAACTCAGTGTTCTTTTTGGATACATCCTTTTTGAGATCTAAGTGCCCTTGTTTTACAGTGTTATTCTAAACTTAGTGTCATTCACTCTGTCATTAATTTTCTGTGGTCTTGTGACAGACTTGCTGGAAAATGTTAGTTTCCAGGAGTAAGGCAGGCTTCCATTAATTTAAAACTGCACAGTCAATTCTTCGTATCTATACTTCAAATTATGGAAATAGCTACCTTAGATTATTTTTAAATTATTTAATATAAATTTTTTTCCAAGCATTAAACACAGAAAATTTGCCTGTTCTTCATTTTGAATTGTGGAATTCTGGTAGCAAAGGGGCTGAAATACCTTTAATGACACAGAACAGAATTAAACTTGGGGAATGTAAGAAACTGCTTCCCATTTCTTAGGGTTACTAGGAGGAACTGCAGGTGGCTTTCATTTAGTAAAGTGAGTAATTTGCTCTTAATCATAACTAATAAAAATTTCAGATGAATGAAGTATTTTCAGACACATGTAATGTGTTAGTGAGACACAGTTTGAAAGAAAGTCCTCATTGCTTCTACTTTGTCTGGCTGTACTAACATTCATAGAAGTAATAAGAAAATTTTCATTTTCAAATGCTGGTATTTATTTTATATCCACTTATAATAACAGAGAGTGAGATACTCTTGGTTTTCAACCAGTGAAAATGATTTTGACAAGACTGAATTTTTTAAGGGAGTGAAAAAACTCCCTTTTGACATACATTGGATTTTGATAAAATATTTTAGTCTGGAATAAAGAATGTGGTTTGGTTTATCAGAAATTGATGCATGTCTTCCTGCTTGGAAGCAATGAAATTTTCTTTTTATGTAAGCAGAAGATTGGTGTTATGTAAGTAGAAGATTGGACCTGGAACAGATTTCCCAATGCTTAGGCTTTGAGTCCCAGATAATACAGAAGTGTTTAATTAGGTCACTGCAATCATGGTTTGGGAAGCTTCAGGACCCAATGCTGCTTAAACTGAATCTCTTTGAAACACAGGTGGTTTTACGCAATTGTAAGAATATTTAAACAATAAAATTTCAAGTTAAGAGTTCTCAGTCATGAGTTACTGGCATAAGAACAAATTGTGGAGAGAGACAATAACCCTTATCACACAAAACTCATACGGTTAAAAAACCCCAACAGACTACCATTCAAACTGAATTTGTTAAATTCATTCTGAGGCTCCACAAATTATCTATTTTACTATATTTGTCATTCTTATAGAATTCTGATCTTATTACCATACAATTACTATAATGGTTTTTAAATTTATGCTGTTTAAATATCATGTATGAAACTGTACATTAAAGTAAAAAATAGTGTGTTTATTGAAACTATCTAGAGAATTAAGCAATTAGAGGAATATTTGAAGAATCATTTTAATTAGGCTATAAAATTGCAGATGATACTGAATGGACAATATTAAGGTAGACTACAACTTCAGCATCATGCACATAATGTGAATTTATGAATAGTCTTTGAAAGATTAAGATCAAATGTTGAGATTGATAAAAAAAATTATAGAGCTGTGGAGGATAAGTAGAAAATGTGAGGAAAATGTGGCATGAGTTGTGTTGAAGAACACTGCTTTTTATCATGGTGTGTTGCTTTTCTTTCAGACTAAAAAATGTGATGGACCTAATATCTCTAGAACTCACTGCTGGGGAATATGCCCAGTGCAGGCTGCTCAGTGAGCAGCTGCAGTGCAAGTTGCAGGTTGTGCCCTGGGTGGGGGGAAAGGGCTGAAGCCATGAGCTGGCACCAACCCTTTGCCTAACAAAGGACACAGGGACATGTTAGGCTGGATGGTCAGTCACCCAGAGACTCTGTAGAACCCAAATAAACAAAGAGAAGATCCCAGGCCCAAAATCACCATTGGAACATAAGGACATTTAAGCAGCATGAAGTGTGTGTGAGGAACGTGTGCTCAGACTGTAAGGGTACAAAAGCCTGGAGGAACCCAGCCTGACCTGCAGTCATGTTGCTGCACCACAGTTAAATTCCTGAAAGGAACCAGACCTCTGTGACTGCTACGGGAATTCTGGGACTGAACCGGTGAGGGAAAGCTGTCTGACTATGTGTAGTGGGAGACAAGTAGGGCACTGGACCTGCTCCCTGGAGCTGCCTGCTGCAAAGGTGCTTCCGTTCCAGCAGTAAGTCTGGGGTGGTGCAAGTGGGACTCCAAGAATGGCTCCCAAATGGTCAGTCAGGAAAGTTTTCCTAAGATCACTAAAGCCTAAGTGGTACGGTGCTGCAAGACATATCACTACAACTGACCTGGTGACAGTGAAGTTTTCTATTACAACGATGATCTTACTCAAATTATTGAGTGTGTATCTGCATGATACTGAAGTTTAAGTAGTGTCAATACTGCCACTGTTAAGGTAACTTCCCTGTACGACCATCCAGGAGCCACTCTTGCACCACCTAAGCTTGGACTGAGGCCCCTTCACAGCTACATATCCCACACACACTATCAGACCAGGTTTCCTCACTGGCTAACCCCAGATTTCCCTTACCAGCCTCAGACCTCCTGATCCTTAAAATAATTAAATCTTGGGGCAATAACAAAATAACAGCTCAAGCTGTGTGCCTCCGAGGAGGGACCCCAAACAAAGGAACTTCTGGCCTTTTATACCCTCTAAATCTAAGCATGGGGAAGTCTGGAGTCTTCTGTGCCTGCAGTGTCTGGTCCCCTGGTTGGGCCACAGGTCCCCAGGCCGGTTGTTATGCAAAGGGTTGGCAGATCATGGCCTCTTGCCTCAGGCTTAGGCCCCTGCCCCTCCAGAGCTCAACCTGCACCTCACACTGCACCTGCACACTGAGCTACAGGCACTGAATGTGTTCTTTGACACGGATTCGATGTTCAGCCTGTCAGCTCAGCACCTATAAGAAGCAAAGTTTATTCAGCTGTCCAAAGCCAGAAAGGAACAAAATGTCAATTTATTAATGATGCTGGCACATTCAGTACAAACCCTACTATTTTGTAGCTTCTGTTTTCCTGCAGAACACTTGGTAAACCAAGATCTTGCAAATTAGGCTGTAAGTTAATAGCCTTTCTGCTTCCTGAATGCTTGTGGAGAGAAGCTGTCTTTAAAAGGTGTGGAAGGCAGTTTTCAGAGTCCTGTTGCTGATCTAATCCATTTTACTTGTGAAATATGAAAAGTAGAAATTATTTCTTCCAGGTGTCTCATCAAAGAGAGCAGGTTGTCCTTTGAATGCAGCTGAAGGACAGTTTCATGCATCATGTAGGAAAATATTTATGCTCAATCAACCATTTGAAAATCTTAATGCAACTTATTTTTTCCATTTTTTTTTCTTTTTAAATTTTGCTTTATTTTGTTGGTACTTCACATTTTCCACTTACTCATGAGGTGTGTCAAGACTGTCCTAAAATATCTAACAGAGCTGCTGCATGCATTGTATTACATTTTACTTCTATTAATGGATAGTAATTGTATGTGATCAGTTAAAAGTCATAGAACTAGGCTTCTGCTGAAAATATTTTTTTTTCCTTTTATAGATTTTTAATATTCGTGCATCAAATACCTCATGGTGTATGTAGTAATGACTTTAAAAATGTTACATGCATGAGAAACATATATTTTCTTAGAATATTTCTTGTTTGTATGGAACAGAGAAATACTTATTTAATTTGAAAAGAATCTCTTATCCTAGTGTAGAAGTATCCAGAAAAACATCCTGGTCCTTGTTATATACAGATGAATAAAAGTGTAGTAGTTTATTAGCTCGGCCATTTTTTTTGGGTTTTATTTGGTTTTTTCCTTTATTTTCTCTTCTGTAGTAAAATTAAGGACAATTTTTCTGCTTTGGAAAGCTGTTTAAGGTCACGAATTGCTTGAATAATGTATATAATTTTTATGCTAGTACATAAAATTTAAATAACATGAGCACTTGTCAGTCATGAAGTTGTTCTGGGGGGCAAAGTGAGTTACCATTTGAGGGGGAGCATGAGAAGACAGGGATGGTGTAGGCAGTAAGCAGGCAAAAGCTGCAGTCTCTGGGTAAAGGTAGAAACAAGCAGTGGTTCAAAGACCAGAGTGGAGACCAGTGAGGTGAGAAGGTGGGAAAGAGGAAAGAGCACTATAAGCAGTTTTGGGAACTGCTGCTGTAAGCTGTAGTGTGGCCCCTGTAAATCAAACTGTGTCAAGATGTTGAGCAGTCACAGAATCACAGAACAAACTAGGTTGAAAAAGACCTTTAAGATCATCAGGTCCACCTATGACCTAAACTGACACCTCCTCATCAAGTAAACCCTGGCACTGAGTCCCATGTCCAGTCTTTTTTTAAACACTTCCTGGGACAGTGACTCCACCACCTCCCTGGGCAGATGATTTCAGTGCACCATCACTCTTTCAGTGAGGATTTTCTTTCTAACATCTAACCTAAACTTCTCTTGGCATAGCACAAGACTGTGTCCTCTTGTTCTGTCAGTTGTTGCCTGGGAGAAGAGACAGAACCCCATCTGACTACAACTTTCAAGTAGTCGTAAAGAGTGATAAGGTCACCCCTGAGCCTCCTTTTTTTCTGGTTAAACAACCCCCCTATGTGTCACTGCACATATGCTGAATTTAGAATTGCAGGCAAGAGTGTAAAAAGATGGTGTTTCAGATATGTTGTCTCTAGGGTAATATCAGATTATATGCAATTTTAAATAATGTTAAGTGGGACCATATATTTTTAATCCAGGATCTGAAATTAGATGTGATTTCATGGAGTAGAGGGTATCCTTGTTTATGAAGTTAATAAAGTTTATAAGACTTGGGGAGCAGATAAAAAATATTCTGAGCCTGAATAGAGAAAATGGCTTATGACTAACAAGAGTAGAAAGAACAGTTCTAGTTAAAGTTTAGAGGTGATAAGTAAGTCTTGAAACTACTCAAAACTTGTCTCTCTAAATAGGAATTTTACACTGAAATGACATGGTTGAAAAACGTTCACTGTGAGAAAAAATTGTGATGTATCTCTGAACTGTGTTTTATTACATAGTTTTTTTCAGAAGGTCTTCATTTGCATCACAAAGCAGGGCTCTCATGGAGCTGTAGCATTTGTGAATTTTATTTACACTATGACAAAAATAGCGACAAATCACTGCAGCAGAACAGCTAAAAGGTTAAAGGAGAGCAGATAAGAGAAATGTGTCTGCAAAACTCTGCCTGTGGGTTTTTGCTTGACCTAAACCATATCACTGCTTCCTCTGACACACAGCAGTAATTTTTTTCCTGTCTTTCAAAAGCTAAGTAGGACATTAGATATATGTTAATTATATTTGCGTAATTTTGTGAAATCACAGTGAATTATGCTCTTTGCACCTTGAGAAAAGGCAAGGACTATTTCCTTTATTTTGCTGTATGCTGAAATTTCTTGGAAGTCATCTGCCATAGTGAATCATAGAATCATGAAATATCCTGAGTTGGAAAGGAAACACAGGGATCATTGGTGTCCACTCCTGGGCATCCACAGCAAAGCCCCAAGATTCTCACCATGTGCCTGAGGACACTGCCCATAGAAGTCATCCTTCAGAAAACCTGAGGAGCCTTGATTGTGGCTATGAATACATGCCTACTGCTAACAGTAAAACCTCACCTGATGCATTCTAGCATGGTATTTCCTTTTCTCATGACCACTTTATTCTGCTGATTTATACTTATCCTTGGCTAATCAATACATGCAAATCCATCTCCTCTTCAGTTATTTCTTGTCGAGAATGTTATTGTTTGTAAGTCTCTTTATACTAATCTATTAATAAAAAGGTTTGCATTTCATAAAATTGAAATTTCAGTGTGCCTTACTCCTCTCTTCAAAGTCCTTTAATTCTTATACTGCTCTGATCTTTTTCTGTGTTATCAGTGATTTCTCACTTGCATGTAATTAGTACTTGCCCATTATTTTGGCAGAGCTGTTAGGGAAAATGGTAGGTGACATCAATCTCAAAATAAGCTATGGAATTATTCAGCTGATGTGATTTTCTCCAGTTTTACAGTTTTCCTTCTAGTATATTATTTACTTACAGAAAGTTTATTATTTATTTGTCCTAGGTTCCCTTTTGTGATTCTGGTGTTTTTCATTTTTACTAATAAGATCCCATGCTGTGGAGAAGCAAGTACTTCACCATAGGTGACTTCTTTCACTTCCTAGAAAGCCTATTCTCCTATACTATACTCCTCCTAGAATTTTAACCTGAGAGAAGCCTCTCAAACCATCACTTCCAATTTACTTCACCAAAGTTTAACTTTTAAACCTTGCAGAGATCTGAAACTTGTGGGTTTGTTTTGATACACAGAAAACTCAAGGGCTTTACAGAATACTTTAATAAAAGTATCTGTATTTCTAAACCTTAATGCATTTTAAGAATTTGTTTGTCTTCTTGGCATCATTCCCACTGGTAGAACTTAAAATTTCTAAAATTGCTGCTGCTTCTGTAAAAATAGCCGTTTTTAAATGTCTCACATACTGTGAAAAATATTTGGAAAAAAGGCCTGGAATTCAAACAGCTTGTAAAAGTCAAGCTGCATTTAGATTTTCAGTACCACTGTTTCCTTTTAAAAAAAGGATGCCAGGATGATCAGGATTAACAAGCAATGACACTGTGTTTAAAAGAAAAAACACTTTTTCTCCTTCAGAAAATGAGCAAATTGTTCTGCTCAGTACTATTTTGTTTCAGGGTCTTTACCTGATTGTATTCTCTTGCTGCTTGTAGGTCACTAGCTGCAACTTTTTCATAGGGTGATTTGAGTTTTATTACTCTGTTGACCATTCTTTGACATTTTCTTCCCTGTTATGAAATGTGAACCAAGAGAAATCCACAGTGGGTTTTACCAATGAAACTTGTTCTGAAAGAGCAGTGCTAAATATCATAATGTAATGGATATATAGTTAGCCTTATTAACCTATGGTGCTCACTAATTGTTGCAGTAACATGACAATATTATAATTCTGTATTATATTTATCTCTGGATTTTCAACTTAGACATCCTAAGAGGGGCTGACAGAATTTCAGTGTCAGATTTACAAGAAAAACAGGCAAAAGAATACCTGCTTTTGGTATCTTAATCCACCAGTTTTCATGAATAAAGATAAGTGTGAGTATGGATTGCATTTTTCTACTGGGTTTTGTCTTGTGGGACTGAGGGGCTAAAGGGCTGAGGGGCTGCACTTGGGCTGCTGGAATTGTCTGTGCCCAGCTTGGGGCAGCCTGAGCCTCTTCTCTCACTGAGGCAGCAAGTCCTCTGTTCTTGATGTGCTCTTTCTGTCCTGTGAATTTACCTAGTATTACCAGGGTTGGCCTGAGATAAAAAGGAAGTCGGAGTATAGAGAGAACGCAGATCAAGCCAATATGGTTAACAGCTACGTTCTGCTTTATTTCAGCTAAGATGGCTACTTATATACATTTCTATATAGTTTACAATCACAGCAGCTCTTCATTGGCATACAGCAGAGAAAAGAATGCAAACACTTATTGTTGACCAAACTCTTAAGGCAGCTACTGGTGTTCAGACGACTTACTATACATGTTATCTATTAGAAACCTCTCTGTGCCTTGTTAACACCTTAAGGTTAACACCTCTCACTGCGCCAGAGACTTGGCAGCTGAATTTCCACCTGCGCCACTGAGGCCTTACAGCCCTTCATCTGAGGCCCAGGCTGGGTGATTCACTCACAGTCCAAATATTCACTATCTTCAAAAACTCTGCTACAACCTAGAGCCATTCTGCTGGCCTCAGCACCCTGAGGAGGGCTGCAGGTAACAGGAGGACCCTAATTATGGGAACTGTATACCACAGTAATGTTGGAGCTTGCAAAGCCATTTGTCTGTCTTAAAAGGTCAACAAAGATTTGTTTTGTTGGTGTGCCTAATTTCTAGACTATCACACCTCGTATTTTTTTTTTAAACTTATTTATGAATTTCTGTTCTGTAATTAATTGTTTCTGTCATAGATAACACTTTGTCAGCAGTTTCTGGCCATTTTAGAACACGACACCATGTATGTCACCTACTTGTTGACCCAGTGAGATATGAGAACATTCTTATACATGTCATATCTGTATCTGCTTTTCCATCAAGCTTGCATGGCTTACTAATTACTTCCAAGAATTAAAACCAGCATTTGGAAAGGAAGACCTGTTCTAAGAACATTTTAGCACAGAGACTTTCTGAAGACAGGGATAGTTTTCAGATTCTGTTTCTGTCTTCTATAAATGAATTTGTGCTTTTAGGCTGAAGTTTAAAAGCAGGTGCTCTTGTCAGTAGAAGTACTGCAGTTTGGATGCCACTGACAGCAGTCTTAGAGTGATGGATACTAAAAACCTGGAAAATGTTTTCCATGCATGGAAATGCTGCTCCTTACCTGACATCTAAAAAATTTCAGCAAAATATACCTTTATACATATGTAGTATATAGTTTGTCCTAAGAAGCATTCAGAAGTATCTATAACCCATTCTTCCCTTTCCCCTCTGGCAAATTGTACATACACTGTCTGGACTACAGCATAAATAAAATTTGCAATAACTGTGATTGCTCTGACTAGTCAGAGCATTAAATTGCATGGATATTTGCAGCTGAATTGAGTTATAAGAACAAACCACACTCTTTTTTTTTAGTTACAACAAATCAAATAATATAATACCTTCCTTGTATAATTTTCTTATATGCTTATTTAATCAACACAAGGGAAATTTTTGTAGCTTGGTGTGTTTAATATTTTTCACCAGCTCCAAATATCAGGAGCTGTGGCTAAGAAAAACTGTTTTCTTACATACAGAAAGGGGAAGGAGAAAGAACAGAGCATGTGACTTTCTTAGAAGCAGAGAGTAAGACTATATAAATCCTACACGCAGTTAATTGTGGAGAGAATAAACAGCCACAAATATTTAATTCTGGATGTTGCTTAAAGAGTTTCCTGGAAGTGCCTGAAAAAAATCAAACTCTATAATCTATAAATTAGGATCAATATTACAGGCAAGCCTGAGTATAATATGAAATCAGTTTTATGTGTAAATGAGCCAAGATGTGGTATCTGCTCTCAGATACTTCCCTTTGCTTCACACACTCAAATAGAAATGTTTGGCTTTTACTTCAGATTTATGGTTATGGACCCTGAAACTCTGGCCAAGGTATAAACAAATGAGTAAACACAATTGTCTCTCTCCTTGTCTCCTTTTTTAACTACACTATAGGATTGTAGCTATGTTGCAGTATATATGTTCGAGATATCTGAAAGTCTGGCTCATTTAATACTTATCAGACAGACTTAAAATGCATTTTTTGCCATTTCCCATGAATTTCTCTTTTCCTTCCTAATTTTTCTTTATCCAGCAGACAGAGTATTTCATACTATGTAGATCCTAACAGCAGTTCAGTTTTGAACGCCCAAAGTCCCTATTGAACTTCAAATAGCACTTTAACACATTGTAGGAAATGTTTCTACTCCTTAAGTATTTTGAAGATGCCATTTTTTTTCTGCTTATTTGAGTAGCAGGACCATTTTCAGTTTTCTGTGTTGCTGCAGGCAGAGAGACAATTACTGACTTCTGCTGTCAAGAGAATGATCTCTGCTCCCCCTGAGCTAACAGACCTGCCTTCCCATGCAGTCAACAGAAAGAAAGCAGAGCCAGCTTCACTCTCCCTGCAATATTGGCTCTACCTCCCTCATGCAAACTGCATAACATCCTGTCTTGTGATGATCCCCAGCTCCCTGCTTTTTTTTATACACTGGAGAAAAAATCCACCACAAAGACTTATTATGATTTAAAAAATGTGGTCCTGGACAGGCAATTTTTCCTGTTAAAGAATAAGGAAATTATGCAGTCTAACACTATTTCAGAATTGAAATAGTTGAGTCTTAGAGTTTTGCACTGTCATTTTACCCCTGTTTTTAAACAAACTTCAAAAAAAATCCTTTATGAAACTTCTGGTCAAGCCCTATTCTGACTGGGTGATCTCTCTTCCCTCATTGTGAGCTATATTGTTTACGAGAGTATAACTCACAGTGAATGATTTGAATTATTAGCACCTGTAAAGATAGTTCTATTGGGTGTACATTTACCATTAATTCTGGTTACCATTTGCACTGTTGACCTTGCAGCATTTTGGGAAAGCTGGAGAATAGCTTTGAAGAGAAGGACTTGTGTGTCGTGGTGGCCCCTTGAGTTGACTGTGAGCCAATACTGTGCACTTAGAGCAAAGATGGCCATACATATTGCCATTGACATTATCTCTCTCAGGGAGAAGAATTTTTGGAGAGTAGTGTGGTAGGTGAAGATGTCTTGATCTGTAGATCCTGTAATCCTTTAAATCTATATTAGCACTGCAAGCAAATGAGTATTTTTTGCATCTTGTTTCAGCAATACTGTTAAGGTAACAGATTGTGCAAAAAAATAAGGTTCATATATAAGCATTAATTTTCAGTTGATTCAAATATATAGTAGAAGTGTCTTATTATCTCTGTCTTTACCCAAGCCTATTGTGTTTTTCTTCAAGGAGTTTTGATTAGAGCAGTTTGATCTAGCTTTCCTGGCACTTTTTCTGTAAGTACAAAAGAAAGCAGGGCTGCCTGTTGATTCAGGTCTGGAATCATTTTGGTTTATGCTTTTACAACATCTGACTAAAAAACCTGCTGTCATAAAACAGATTAAAGAATCATAGTGTCAGATGAAATGCTATCCTGGATCTTGACCCACATTTATTTTTAAACAAATTTTGATTTTTAAAACACCGCTGTAAAACTTTCTGTCAAGTCTGTCCATAATAAAATTTAGATTCCTTAAATTGTTCAGGCTTTAGTAAAAAGTATTGGGAACCATTGTTTTTTATAATTGTCTTATTTTGTGACACCTTATAACGAGTTAAAAAAGTCAAGGTCAATTTTTCTGTTTATCATATCCATCTTCTTTTCTAGAAGCTATACCTCTTTCTGGCAATTTCCTTGTACATTTGAACTCTGCACGTGCAGCATTCAGCAGTTTGGAACCTGAGGTGCAGCAGCCTGAAAGCCATGGTGAATAAAGTAATCTTAGAATGCCTTCTTTGCATTCTCTTCCATTCAATAACCCATCAAATGATCCTTTTGACAAGAATTTTATGAGACTGAAATGAAAAATGGCTATGATGTGTGATTAACCTGAGGGTCAACTTAAATGAGAATTACTTTTTGCTTAGGTATTTGGAACATGAAAACATCATAAATTTGTTTTTATAGAGTCCTTCAAAATGAGATATTCGTAATAGACAAATGAGCCTTACTCAGTATGCTTCCTCTCTGCTGCTTTTCAAGTTCATAAAATAGATGGAATCCTAATGGATGCATTAAAATTAGCCACTACAACTTTGCTTTGAATAAAATATAGATATGCAATTTCATTATGCACTTTCTTGAGGATATTGACAAAAAGTAATTATGAAAGGAAATATATTTAATACATGCTTTTCACCAAAACTTAAAGTAAATGGACAAGGTTTTAAATTTACTCTAGGTTAAATTTTGGCCAAAAACCTTTTTGTCAAAGAAATCAAATCTTACAGTACGTATCCTCATGAAAGAGTAAATTAGGAAGGAAAGTGCACCCAGATCTTCTTGAACCCTAAACAGGCTGCTTTATCTTCCTCTGAGATTACTGAAAGAAAATAAGACAACCTGATATTATGCTAATGTAGTATGATACAACCCTAGGTGTATTCATTCTGATTTTATCTTGTGGAAACTATAGCAGATTAGTGTAGAGGAACACAGGTACTTCTCTACTTTAGTGTGTGGCTTGTAAGGGTAAGATTGTTAGCAAGGAAGGCTTACTATTATGCAGTCAAGGAAATTTTTATTTAACTAAGTGTATTGATTAGGTCATTATTTAGGAATAAAATAATGAACTGTATTCACTCAGGTGAGTGGTGAGAGGAATGCTTAGTAAAGTGGAACAAAGAGAGGAATAAAATAAAGTGTGGAACATCATTAAGAGTACTAGGAATATATGATCAAAGCCATTAAAGCTTCCCTGATAAAAGGAGTGTTGTTGCTGTGAAACTGCAGGGATGCTGTCTAAATCCTGCATTACAAATGCATACAACACTGGGGTTTATTTAGTTATCTGAAATGTAAGGAGTCCTCCACAAATCTTAGACTACGTTGAGTATATTGCCCTTATATTTAAATGCTGGTCAGAAGACAAGTGGTGTAGGATGAAACAGGAGAAAGTGTAGGAGGTTGAAGGGGAAGTGTTAAGGTCATAAAAACATAGACAGCATTATGGAGGTAGTGGAGGAATTGTTTATAAACATGTCTTCAAATGCATATGGCTGTTTGGAATTCAGTAGTAAGGTTGTAACTGGATGATGCTGATGACGTCTGCAATGTGAAAATAGGAATGTGGTGAACTCTGAAGGTCCTTCTCTATTAGAATTGTTATAAGTTGTGATGATGGCTGGACAGCTTATGTCTTGGCTTAGATTGCTAGGGCAATAATTATTTTGAAATGAAGAAATTATTCTTATATGTATTTTAAAGCAAAGTTTATTACTTTTAATGTATGGTGTTTTTCAAATTAATTTCCCTTTTTGTGATTTTACTGTTAAAGTTTCTGAATTTGGCACATGCAGGCACTAGTTTAATAATTATAATTACCTGGTTTTGCATAATAATTGGGATCAATGTGAACATTGAGTATTTTCAGAACTAGGATGATTTCCCTGTAGAATTTCAGACACTTTCTTGGTTTCTCTGTTCCTGGTGTAAAAAGCAGGGGTAGAACAAAATTGCATTCTAGAGAAAGATGAACAGATGAATTCAAATCATTAAATTTTCTTTCTTAGTACTCCTTTGCCTCTTTTGCGGATACAAGGTTTGGGGTTTTTTCTTTAAATGATTGTCATTTCAGCACAGCAATATTTCTGCATGCAAAGGAGAATCTGCCTCTCTGTTCCTGTTAATCATCACCTCAATTAAGAGATGACACAAGTCATAAATAGGTGCATGTACAGAGGATTTTCAAATGTAATACAGAACATTCGAATGTGTCATTTATGTACAACTCTTTGAAGAAGTAATGATGACTGAATGACAAAGAAAACTTAATACAAATTTCAAGTGTTTTCTCTGGTCCACTCTGAAATCCCTGAACTAAAACTAATGGGAGATTCTGTTTAAATTGTTATGGTACATATTTAGTTGTCATGCTGAGCTTTCTTAGTTGAAACAATTTTCTCTTGTTATTCATCATTAGGAAATGAACTGCTGCCATCAGACTTTCTCAGTTGGAAACTAAACAGTAGTGCAAATTCAATCGCACCTTCAACTTTTTTCTTTGAACTAGTACACAGACACATGGGAAAAGCAGAGAATGGAAAAATAGCTCATTTTTAAAAGAGAACTGAATCTCTAAACTCCTGTTTTGTGCCATACTCTTGTTGCACAGAATCGTTCATCTAAAGAACACAGGCAACTAACTGTGAGAGCACTAGTATCACTGTTGAGTCAGTCTCAGGAATAAATTGGTAACTTCTGTAGGGGCGTAAATTTGACTCTCTTAAGACAGACCCTTGTGTTGCTGACTGTGCACAGATGCAGAGGACCTCCCCATGGTCCTGCTGGGTGCTTGTCGGGGTATCTGAACTGACCTCTGCCCAGTGTGGGAATTATGGATTCTCTGACTCTATTGAGCAGCTTCACCACCCCCTTGATAGTCTCCTGGGTGAAAAGATGGTGCTCACATCATGAGCTGCAAATGCCCTTTACCCATAGGGCAGAAAAGCTGGGTACAGTCTGACAGCAGCTTGTGGGATAGTGCTGTCAAGGTTTAGAGGACCTGCAGAGGAACAGGCTTATTCCTCTGTGCTGGCCAGTGGCATGCCTAGATGTGCTGCTGCCACACTGCTCCGTGTTGGTCCCAGTGGGTGGAGACACCTGTCAATAACAGACCCTGGTGTGGGTGATGGTTGGCTGTAGTCCATTCCACACCAATTATGACACTTGGACTTTAGTGGGGATTTTGCATCAACACCATGAGATCATGTTATAACCTGTTGTGTGACAGAAATTTGGCCCACCTTTGACCGAGGTGGATGGGCCACCCTCACTTAACCCATAAAGAGGTCAATTTTGCCTAAGAAATATGCAGGTGCTCTAGTAGTGCACCTGCATTAGTGATTTGATTGCCAAAGAGCTGCTTTCTGTCCATAATTTGCCTTGCATCTTTTCCTGGAGGATTCTGTTATGCCTTTGACCTTGTCACTTTGGCACTTTATGTGGTTTCCCTCCTCCTGGAACCAAGATTGATGTTCTACTTCATAGCACATTTGTAGCTGCCCACATTCAGGTTGGACAGAGAGCCCCTCAGGAGTATACTGGAGCTGTGCTGCTGTGTGCTGCAGTCTGCTGCTGAGGACACTGGGGTATCTGCCCAGGGCCAGCAATTTATGCACCACTAGGGCACTAGGACCAGCAATTTAGCACCATACACCAGCACATGCTGGGGGACACCCAGCTTGAAATCAGCTTGACAGTGTTGGAGTCCTCATGGACCCCAACTGACACTGAGCCAATTGTGCCCTACAGCAAAAAAGGCTAATGGTATCCTGGGGTAATGGTATCCTTCTGCCCCTCAGCGGGCTGAGGAACATGATCCTTCCCCTCTCCTCAGCACTGGTGAGGCCACACATGGAGTGTATTCTGGGCCCCTAGCGGAGAGAGACATGGACATAGTGGAGAGAGTCCAGTGAAGAGTCACAAAGGTGATGAAGGGACTGGAGCATCTCTCCCATGAGCAAAGGCTTGGGAAAAAGTTGGGACCATTCAGCCTGGAGAAGTGAATGTTTAGTACTGGTGGGATGGATCTTACCAATGTGTATAAAACAGAAGAAAAAAGAGAAAGCCATGCTCTCTTCAGTGATTCCCAGTGACAGGACAAGAGGTGATCTGCACAAAATGAAAAACAAGTCATTCATTCCATCCAAAACATAGCTTCATACAAGCTACTAGAAAATTAATTCTATCTCGGCCAACACAAGCACACTCATGGAGTATGTGGAGTTTCCCTTTTTGGTGATGTTCAAAAGCCATCTGGACGTGTTCCTGGGCCACCAGGCCTAGGTAGTCCTTCTTGAGCAAAGGGGTTGCACCAGGTGGCCTCCAGAGGGCCCTTTCAGCCTCAGCCATTCTGTGGTTTCACTATCAGCAGAGACACAGTGTGAAGGCATATCCTTTTCTCATTGCACCACACTGGTTTATAATTTTTATATGCCCTTTGAAATCTTGAACGTCATTGGTTAGCTAGAGTCTGCTCAATGTTGATGCAACTGTTTCTTCTGATTGTGCAATAACTACAGTAAGTAGTAATCATTGACAGAACACAGAACCTGGTGGATAAATGCAATAAACATGTATAAACTGTATGACAGAAATATGCTGTCACAATTTCCAGCACAGTATGTTTAACACCATTAGAGAATAAAAATCTAAGTCTCTGAGTCACTGTATATAACATGTGGGTCTCATTTTTATGGGCAGGATTATGTGTCTATAAGCAAATCCAGTTGTGAGGGACTAATATGATATTAAATAGAGGTAAAGTTTTAGCTGTTCTGCAGAAATGAGACATCTGGTCTCTCTACTAAGGAGCATTTTATGAATAAAGATTTATGAAATTTGTTTTCAGGGCATTTCAGGTCTGTGATTCATAATATAGGTTACAATATTATAAAGTCAAAAAGAGAGAACATTTGGAACACCCTGTCTTCCTTGTTGCCTGCATAGTTGTCTATTTACAGAACATTTGCTAAAGCTTTTGAAAAAGAAAAATATTGAAGAAAAATAGTACAAAGTATTTTAATCAAGGAAAAAAGTTCAATATAACCTCATCTTAAATGTTTGCCATACAAGGACAAAAGTAATACCATTATGCAATTTTTATGAGACAATAATTCCAATCTCCAATGGGACAGACTACTTTGCCTCTAGCATAGCTTACTGTGCTATGACCTCATAAAATGTGACATTGCATATTCTTATGCAGTATCTAGAGCTCTGCGATGTATAACAATTGCCTATAGGTGCCAAGAAATGTGATGCCACTTTCAGTGCCTGAATATTATGCCAAATGAAATATGTTTCAGGAAATTACAATATTTTAAGTGCCTGTGTTGAGGTTGTAGAATGTGAAATTTATTTTTAAAAGCTCTAAAATTATTGCTTTTTAGGAATGTTGATATTATAACAGAGAAGAAAGTGGTGGGGAGGGCTCTGACAGCAGCTGGTTTTTTCCCCTTAGATCATACAGCTGCTCCGGGTACAGAAGAATTTCAAGTGAATGTATATATCCATTCTCTTTTAGTCCTAGTAAATTCTGGTTTTCTGCATTGACATGTTGCATGAAATGGATGTTCTAGATCTTTGAGACTGTTTCCACAAGAACTTCGACCCATGATCAACACATCTGACCAGAGACTGGTAAGTGTGTTATGACAAAGCCTGACACTGAGTTTTCTCCTGCACTGAGGCAGTGAAGTGAGCATCTTCTGTGGGAATAGCTGGATGGCAACACCCCCCTGGCCAGTCAATCAGACCTTTGGTGCAGTTCCTACTGGTCTGTGTGCCACAATCAGCTTAGAAACATTCTGTGAAATTAAATCATAATCAATTTTTAATGTTCCAGTCAAATCTGAACATTCCTGCTGGCTTAAGTAGTGTGTAGGTTTAGCTGCTGGGGAGGAGCACAGAGGGCTGTGCAAATCTGGTCAAGCCAGGAGATGAGCTGGCCATGATAACTTAGGAATAGTAAATTCTATGTGTCAAGCAATAAAAATGTATTAATGATGCCCCTTGAAATGAATTACTTCAAAATAATCTTTAGGAGAGGAGCAAGTATGTGTACCACATTAGATGTTGCCTGTGAAATATCTAGTATGCCTTCTAGAAGTCTCATTTGCCAGAATCACAGCTTCATGTTTCCTGTCCAAACAGTATAAAAATTTGTAGAATCCCACTTATTATCATATGGCAAAGCTCTTATTTGGCACAGTCTGATGCACATTTAAGAAATTACCTTACTATTACGTGATAAAATGCTGCCTAAGAGATGTTAGTTTTACAAGTAACCTTTGCAAAGCTATGCTAAATGAGAAAGCATGATCACTGAAAGAAATTATCAATTTGGGTAATGATTTAGATTTTAGCTATCAGAAAGCATGACTGAACCTTCCTACATCATGATGCCAAAATCCTAGTTATCACAGTGATTCTGAAAGGTGTGGGTTAAGAATTTAATTGGGGCCTCCCTGGTTTTTGTAGCTGCTCAAATTACTTGAAATTAAGAAGTATAAATAGGCTTGCTATTTTATTTTCGGAACTATGAATATTCTGAATATTTGACACTTTTTGATATCTATGGCATCTCATTTGTTCTCATAATGATGCATTTGTTTGGGGGTTTTTTGTTTTTATTTACAAGCCCACACTTTTTATAAAACCTCTGAAATAGCCTTCCAGTTTCATCCTTTCCAAATCTCTATGACAATACAGTTTTAAAGATAAACATTTATGGGCAATATTCATGCCATAATTACAGACTGTCTGCAGTGTCACTCTGTGAAAATGACTTGATGGCAAAAAGTTTGATGAGAAATAATTACCTAACTTTGGTTGCTGCCAAGTGATTCTGTATTTGCTACCCAAGTTTTGTTGAAATTGTTTTCTGGTTTCTTTTACTATTTTAAGGTACTTGTAGAAGATAACTGTGACTATAATTCTGTTAGACAGGAGTTGCTTGGTTTATATAGAAGACGGGCCTCTTTGTAAGGACAAATGAGGTGTGGAACAGATGATAAGAATATGTTAAACTCCAGCCTGCTCTTGTCAAATGCAGACTATGTGCCCTGAAAAGCAAGATGATATCAGGAATCCTAAGGATGGTGCACTGATAAGAGATTATGCTTTATCTTGTATTTTACATTGTCTGTGTTTTATAATACAAAGTTTTCAGAAGAAATGAACTTTTGATTTTACATTGCTTGAAAAAACCATTCTGAGCTGAACTGGAAACAGAATAATTTATTTTAAATTATATCCAGATTTTTATATTCTATGCTGAAGGAGCTTGTCTGAAATAAGTGTGTGCATGCTTTATTTCTTTCATTGTTTTAACAAATGAATATCTAATCCAGTATAAGAAAAAATTAGAAAATAGAAGAATAACCAAGCTGGTATTGAGGCATGTGGTATTTTATGTAGGCAATAAAATACAGGATTTGGTTTCATGAAACTGCCTCTCCCAGTGCAGATAAAAAATCAAGCTGTCATCGTATTTCTGTGCAAAATCATCAAACACTGGCAAGGAAGGTGAAGATACTTTTCTGACAATTGCAGCAGATGAGTCAAATTTGAGGATCTTGAAGGATGGTACAGATTCACAGTAATTCATAACAGAGCATGTATCTATTTACTTGTACCTTGGAGCTTTGAATCTTCATGAATACCTATGGGATTTGGAAGTAATTGCCCTATTCATACATTTTGTTCTTGGGCCAGTACTTACAGTATTATATGTACAAGATATTGAAATTATCCATTAGGATTTGTGTTTTCATTTTTTTACATTTCAGCAAAGGAAAGACCTTAACGTGTAATTTATGTAAGTCTTTCTTTTACAGCTGATATAACTGACCCATAAACCAACCAGCTGTGAACAACTAAGGAATTTATTGTTTAAGTGAGTTTATAGTAGTGTAGGATTAACATGCTTATCTCATACATATTTCTGCTTGCTTAAAGGCTATTGTGAACTGTGAAATAGTAAGCAGCTTCCAATTCTTTTCTTCCCATTGAGGGCTGATCAAAACATCTGTAATGATATCTGTAATGTTAATTTGTGCAACAATTCCTTCAATCTTGCCTGATCCAGCTTTCAAGACTGATTCTACTTGTCCCATAAAAGTAATAGGAATGGAAGTTTGCTTTTGTTTCTCCCCCCCAAATGCATTTTTAATTTTTTTCAGTGTCTTCCATAAGCACTGAAGCTGAACTTAATGGGCAGGAGTACTATTAATCAGTATTGCTCCACTGGCTTTGAAAGAGAGGGCAAGACATTCTGAGTGTAATACTCATTACAGAGAGTGCTGTATTTTTAATGACTGTTAGACTTTTAGTGGTAATCTCCCTCAATGGCCACAGCTGTCAGTGGCTAGTTTTGATTATGATTCCTCTGTAAGGCAACTTTTTATTTTTAAAGAATGTGAAACAATAAGAACTTATCTCAAAGGGATTTTGCTTTGCATTAAAAAGTGTCCACATTAGGGAAGCCCCCCTTCCTTTATTTATGATCATTTACAGTAAGGGGGAAACTGAAGGAACCTTGACAAGATTTCATCTCAGATTGAGAAATCCTGTGCAGAAGTGCCACATTTTTCAGAAAGCTTATGAGAAATAGCACATGTTAAACATAAGATCCTAAGATACACTTAATCACAGTGATACAGGAAGATATATTTATTTTTTCACTGTGCTTTGAATTAACCTTCTCTTTTAATGCAGACGAAAATAATCAAGAATAAAGCCTGCAGAAGGAAAAAGAATGTATACAAAGTTGTCAACTGAACCCTGGGTTTTGTTGATGGGGCAGGTATATAAACAAATACATAACTCTTTTGTATAAGGAATCATCAGGATGTGACATTTATGGGTTAGGGTAATTTTGGATAAGACGTACACTTAGTGATGGAGTATCTTCTCACTGGTCAAGCTGTTTTTGAGAGAATGACAGTTGTACTTGGAGAATACAACCTCATTTGTAGTTGAGATCTCTTGGCAGTCAGCTGTGAATTGATAGTGACAGCAAGTCCAAAGTTCTTGTTATTGCCTGCTAAAATGTTCCCTTTAAGCATACAGCAGGCCACATTTCTTTGTTAACTTCTGTTCTCAGAAGTTAACATAAACTCATTTAGAAAAGGTTACCAAGAAATAAAATAGCACTTAGAGTTGTTTATACATGCTAATGTGGGTTTGAGCTGGGGATATATATGGCAAGATCAATCCTGAAATTCTTCTGTATATTGAACTTCAATTAATGGCGTGCTGTGTGCTTTGGAGAGTAGAGGGCAATAATCTCAAGATAAATCACTTCTGAAGACTAGGGAAATGAATGTGTGCCATGATGCTTTGTGTTGGTTCTGGCTAATTTTGGGATCTTTTGTGGATAGAGGTAATTTAATCTGTGAAATAAAGCAAAAGAACTGTACACTGATGTCTCAGTCTGGTGATGTCTCAGTCTGGTTCACATCAGAATAACTATACAATAAGTATACTCTGGCTAGACAGTAAATTCAATGTGGAAAGTTAGTAAAATGCTGGATTGTCTTATCCTTTGACAACCAGAACCAGTTGATTTGACAATCAACTTTGGAATTCCAGACCTGAGTTCTCACGTGAAAAGATCTTTACACTAAGAATTTTATCTGAGATGATTCTGTTAAAATATGGATACCTTGTGCTTTTTAAATTATTTTCATATGTCCTCCTTTCAAGAGTAGGAAGTTCTAATGCAGTTGCATTCTCTGATCTTTCATTTTGATCCAGAGAAGGTGAAATGGCAAAAGTTAGATTTTTCACCACTCCCTGAAGAGACCAAAATCACCTCTGGAGTTGGGCAGCCTGAAGAGGACAGCAGAAGAGGATAAGATAAGACATGTCTGGAGACTGTTTATTTTCCCAGTTTTCAACTACCAGTGGTAGGGAAACATCCCTTTGGCTGTAGTTTGATATCTTTTTGATTGATGGATTGATTTTTCTCTCTTCAATAATGGAGACCACAGGAATCAAAATCTCTGTTCAGTATGACTTAGAACTCTTTATCCTACTTTTTATTTGATTGTTATGTGCATTGGAAACAAACATGTTAAAACTTTTTTCAAACTTTCTTTGAAAACAAATTTCCAATGATCTGTTTAGAAGAATACATACCAGAGCTACACTATTTTTTTCTGAAAAACCTTGATTCAATTTTTCACGATTCATTTCTCTGATGAAAATTCTAGCAATTTAACAATCTTGAAATCTCCGCTTTATTGCCCACTCTTTATAAAATCAAAATGATGACTCTTAGTAGTTAATTTGATGATCACACAAAAATTTAGCTTTGAGGCACTTTTTCCCTCTTAAGAAGTTATGACCAAATTTTTTTTTTTTTTTTGTGAAATGGTTAACATTTGTGTACCTCAACAGCAGGTACAATGAGAAAATAACTCAAAAACTTGGCTTTTGCTTTTCATTTGTAAATTCCCAGTGTGACTTCTGGTTCTTGGCAAACATAAAAGATTTTTCACAGGAAATATCTTTCTCATGATTGAACAATGTATTCCTGCATTTTGAAGAGGCGTAAAAGTTACTTTTTTAGCATGTTTTTTACTTCTAAACTGTTAATCCAAGCCTGATTATACAGAGCGGTCTCTGCGTACTGACTTATTAAAATGAGTACTAAACAAACTTTCTTTGCTTGACAGATTGCTCTTTGTGGTTTATTAAGAAATGTGACACTTTTGTCAATATTATAGTAAGTATAGTAAACTTTCCCATGCAAAACATAAACAATATAACTTTAGATGGAAAATGCAGACAGCTCATGAAGACAAAATGAGGAAATATGCACTGTAGTTGCATAATATTTTCTTGACTAACAGATGCATCCCAAGTTCTAGTAGTATTCAGACTGTGAGAAAGGAAATTCTAGGATTTAGAGTTTCACAAAGTACATGCTGTGCATCAGTGTTTAGAGACAGATCCTAGTAGAGTTTTCAGCCCAAAGATGTCTCAGAAGTGTTGTGCTGGTACAGAAGACTTGGGAAGACATCACCTGAGTTCATCTCCAATACAGAGAATGACAATATTTATTTCTTATGTTTGTGAATTCTAAATGCAGTTTTAATTAATAACTGTATTTTTTGTGTGTCTGTAAGGATGCTTACAATGGTAGAAGCAACTACTGGATGGCTGGAGGTGTACCCTGTGCCTCATGCCACTGCTTGTAGCAGCATCCTGGGTCTTGAAAAGCAAGTCCTGTGGAGACATGCCACCCCGAAATGAAGCAAGCAGGACGAGGGGACTCATTTCAAAAATGGCCTCAGAGACACCTGTGCCAGAGAGCATGGTATTGAGTGGGTGTATCATACTCTTTATCATGCACCAGCCTCTGGGACAATTAAACATTACAGTGGACTGTATATGATATAGCGAAGGCCACCTGGTTAGTTAACACTAGAACGCTACCAGTTGAGCTGGCTCTGCCCAATCAAAACCTCCATATACTGCAGAAGGGAATAAAGTTCCCATGGTGAATATGAGAAATGCGTTAGGGAAGACAGTTTGGATTAGTCCTGCCTCAAGCAAAGGCAAACACATCCATGGGATTGTTTTTGTTCAAGGACCAGTGTGCACTTGGTGAGTAAAGCAGAGGGATAGGGAAACACGATGTGTACCTCAAGTGGATTTGATTTTTGGGTGAGAACAGTCAGTAATTCTAAATTGTATAATGTTGCTTGCTGAATGACACTGCCACTGTATGTCGTAACTGCCATGAACAATGAGAATGGACTGCTCCAGACACACCAGTCATGAGCTCCTGATGCAGCTTGCAACCACCCAACAGCACACCAGCCCTTTTGCCCTAGAAGACACCTAAGACAGATGGAATTCACAGTCATGAACTGAATGAACTCAGCAGACATCTTGGAGGGAAGGCCATTGACTATGGAAAAGTTGCTTGTCTGTGTGTGTGTTTATATATACATATGTACAGTTGGAAGGGATAGGATCCAGGCATGATATGGATGGTATAGAATAAGGACTGGGTAATATGCTGGTCCCAGCCACAACGGAGTTAATTTCTGCAGCAGGCAGAGGAAGAGGGCATGGCCAGGACCTGGCAGTTATTGCACATTGCCTCGTGTCATTGCTGGGGACAGGGGGAAGAAAGTCTCTTCCACAAATCACAGAATGACAGAATGATTATGTTGCAAGAGACCTTCAAGATCATCGAGTCAACCTATGCCCTAACACCTCAAATAAACCATGGCACCAAGTGCCACATCCAGTCTTTTTTTAAACACGTCCAGGGATGGTGACTCCACACCTCCCTGGCCAGACAATTTGAGTACTATATCACTCTTTCCATAAAAAAACTTTTTCCGAATATCCAACCTGTATTTCCCTTGGTGTAGCTCGAGACTATGTCCTCTCATTCTGTCAGTTGCTGCCTGGAAAAGAGACCAACTCCCACCTGGCTACAACCACAATTCAGGAAGTTATAGCGAGTGATAAGGTCACCCCTGAGTCTCCTTTTCTCCAGGCTAAACAACCCCAGCTGCCTCAGCCATTCCTCACAGGGCTTGTGTTCCAAGCTCGTCATCAGCCTCGCTGTCCTCCTCTGGACACGCTCAAGCATTTCAAAGTCCTTCCTAAACTGAGAGGCCCAGAAGAAAGGGTTCCTTCTTAAAGGAAGGGGAAGCATGGGACAGCGTGGTGGAGGAAGTGTTCTGGTGACACTGATCTTGAGGCGGGGATTGGGTAATGCCCATTCCAAGCCAGAGGGAGCAGTCAGGGTGGCATGACTGCCATGGGGTTGAGCTCTCCAGGGAGCATTTTGCATGACAATCACTCTTTTTTCTCATAATATTGTTGTCATTACTGTTTTCCTATGTCATCACTGTTTCCAGTAAAATGTCCTTTTCTCAGCCTGTGATTTTTACCTTTTTTGCCTCCATTTTTTCCCTTACAGGGTAGAATGGGGAGAGGGAGAGAGAGAGAGAGTGAGAAGCATGTGGTTTGGAGTCTCAGTGGAAGCACTAAATTGGGGAGTACCAGTCCTAAACCTTGACATACACAAAATAATGGGTGTAGTTTCACTTTTCAAAATTTCAAATGGATGACTTCAGTACTGTGTAATAAGACAAATCAGTCTCAAAGTGCTGCCTGTGAAAACAATGAAAAAAGGTTATGATTGTCTCTTGTGACCTGTTGCAGGGACAGTGAATGACAGTACTTTTTATCTCACCTGTCTGATCAGTGAATTTTCAAACAGTTTTCGGTTTTGCTTCTTGAAGCTGAGCACAAGAGCAACCTTGTCAAACAGGACAGTCTTGACACTATCTGCTTATGATTATAAGGAAATGTTTGTACAAAATAAACCAAAACAGAGAAAGTTTTGTCATTCCTAATGGCACTGTCAGATTGGGTGGAAACTGGGAATGTTTTCCAAAACTGGAAAAGTGTGATGTTTCACTACTGTTCCTATGGAAACTGGTGCTAGTACAGTGTGTACTTCTTGTTCCTCATTTCTTATGCCTGATGTACAGCAGTTGCTCATAACAGCACTCCTATGAATAACATCAGGATACCAGAGAAATTTGAAAACCCTTTATTTGTTATCTTCCTCTTTTCTGAACTGTGATGTAAACATGTCAAGACTACTGCTGGTTGAACTACCACACGGGCAGTGTGGTTGCACACTGCTATTTCAAAGAGATGTAAATGAGCAAAAGTCACTTTTGGAGCACTGGTTCTGAAAGTACCCACTGTGATAACAGTGAATCACATGTTCATTGTTTATTTAAATCGAGGTTTGCTATTGCAGAGACAGCATGGCTACTGCAGAATTGCACAAAGCTGTGAGAACTGAGTGAACAGACTGGACAACCAACCTTCCCCAGGAAAACCAGGCATGGATGGAAGGACACAGTGTTATGAGAATACTTTGCAGTACACCTTAGAGAAAAGAAGAGCACAAAATGTTGTATTACTAGTTCTGCTGTAATAAACTCAAGTAGTACAGAACCACTAGTTACATCTGGAAGTGATGAAACATGATGTCCTGTGCTGTTATCTCTCATGTAGTTCAAATGTGTGCTGCTGAAATAGTCTGTTTACTGGAGTCGTCAGCAGAAAGGTATCATTATTTCAGAAATGGAGACGATCACATCCTTTCGAGAAGTGAAAGGACTTTGTCAATCCTCTTGTCACCTCAGGATTATGAGAGGTTGGACCCTTAGCACTAGGAAAAAACCAAAACAGATGCTGTTATGACATGTAGTTGCTGATGATGATTACACTTTGCTTGCTAGTGAGGAAATCGTTTCCTGAGTCCAGAAACACAGAAGTGGACCTGCCTAAAGAATAGTCTGCAGTTAATCCTCAATTTGAATAAACAATGAACATGTAATTGACTATTATTACAGTGGGTATCTTGAGAACCAACACTCCAAAGGTGACTTCTTCCCATTGACATCTCTTTGAAATAGCAATGTGCAACCACACTGCCTGTGTGATAGTTCAGACAACCAGCAGCAGTCTTGATATGAAGACATTATAAGCTTCTGGAAGACATTTTTATGTAACTGGCTAATCTTGATTCAGAGTCCTAGCAATCTGACCTGTAGTCAAGTCTGATAATAAATGTTGTAGCATGCAGAGAATCTCAAATTGCACCAAGATTAGTAGCAGGACAGGAAACCAGCTATACCAGCTATACCAGCATTACACAGAAGGTATGTCGCCGTAGGACACAAAAGAAAGACGAAAGACTGCAAATATTTCAGAAGGCAAAGAGCATAGAAAAAGAAGGCTTTTGTCTAATTCTTACTACTTTTATAAGGTGTTCCAATACAGACTTAACATGATTGGTGAATAGGAATGACACCTCTCTAATCCCATTGGTTAAACTAGATAAACAGCAAAACACCACCTGGAGAAAGATTGTTTTGAGAAAAGATAGTTGTTTGCCAAGATTGTTTTGAGAAGAAACTTTCTTGAGAAATTTTTCCTTGGGAAAAGGTTAGCAGCTGATAGCAGTCTAAAATCTCTCAGACCCCGAAATATCAGGCCCACAGAAGGTACACCCTATCCTCTTTTTCAATTGTGTGCTTTTTAAATCCCTTATGAGGAAGGGGCCTGGAGGCAAAACAATGTTCTGATAAGCTGCATAGCAGTGGCTGTGAGGGTTTGGTCTGAAGTATGTTCTGCTGGTCTTGGTATCTACTATCCAGAAACAGTGGTGGCATAGAGGCTTCCAAAGTAGTTTTTTTACAGTTGCACAGTCAGAAAAGTTGTTACCTTTTTTACTTTTTATTCTTCCTGCTGATGTGGGTGAGTGACCACTAAGATAGTAAGACTGGTATGGAACATTTCCGTTTTGTCTGTTTGTTTTGGATGGGGTGTGAACTTTTTGTAATTTTCTTTTAAGAGGGATTTCAGGAGAGTTTATGAAATGTGATAATTTTTCTAGTTGTTACACAGAATTTGTATATAAACAGTATACAATTTTTCTAGGCTATCAATGAAAGATAAAATGTAGTCTATGATATATAAAAATGGAACAAAGAATTGCTCGAAAGAACACATATTGTGTCCCTGCATCTTCAATTCATTCAGGATGATTTGAATTCAAAAGACTTTGCATCTTCAGGTCTTTATAGTATATTTGTATATACTTTCATATTCACTCCCCGAATGGGGCGACAGTGCTGTTTTCTCTTGTATTTTGCTTTGTTAAGAATTTTGTAAAACTTGTTATTATCACATGTGGTTCTTGTTTTCTCATCATAGCAGCAGGCTTATCTCTATTAACCAACTAGAAAAAACTTACTTGGATTAGTTACAATGAATTGATCTGATGGAAACAAAACAGCCAGAATTGAAACGTAAGAACTTTTTAATTATCTTCTACCAACACACTGAAAAGTTTTCTCTGAAGATCTACATATGTAAAACTTTTCCTGCTCACCAGCCTTGCAGAGACCCCCCAAAAAGCTGATCTGTCTTATCCATCCCAGGGATGAAGATGCTTCCAGGAAGGCCAAGCTGAGCACTTGCTCAAGTCTCAGTATACTAAGTTCAGCATCTTTTGCATGGGATCATTGGAATATGAAACAGCCTATGCTGAAACTGGCACTTCAGAATTTCTATTTGATAAAAATCGAAGGAGAACAATGTATGTTTTAAAGAGTTTTTAATCTGTAGTGGTGTTTTTGCATCCTCATTCCTAATTATTCCATTAATGTCAGTAATTTTATGTTTTCAGAAATAAGTTTGTTGTTAGGATATTTGTTTGCATCTAATTACTGTTTAATTCACTGAGTATTTTGTTTCTCTTGTATAGTTGCATATTCCCTGTCTAAGGCACACCTTAGGTTATCAAAATATGTCTCAAGGCAGTAGAAGGACATTTTCACTAAATTGGACCAGTTAAGATGTTGAAAATAAAGCCCTACCAAGCCTCTAAATAAAGATCCAGTTGTTGCTGCCACTCTCACTTTGCTGCTCCCTTGTACATATAATTCTCTTGGAAAAGGTTTTGTGATTCTTTTGAATAATCTCTGAGGCAATAAGTAAGGGAAAGTTCACTGCTACACAGCATGCTTTAGACAGCTGGGTAGACTCAAAACTAGGATATTATAACATGCAAAATTAAATGTAGCAATGCTAATAGTATGGTCTGTATGGAGAGCTAAAAAGTTATATTAAAATATTATAAGATACTGAGGCAAAAGTATGTAGAAGAAAACCCTTTTTCATTTTGAAGCTATTATCATCATTGCTAGCAAGGTTTTGATTTTTTTGAAGGCATATAACTTCCAACTTTTTTCTCTTTAAGAGTTCCTTTACATTCTAAGGGCTCTTCTGTGGAATAATATCTGTTGCACTGAATTTTGTAGTTATACTATTATTAACTGTAGGTCTTCCCTCTATTCTAAAATTGAATATTTTTGATTGTCCCAATCATTTTTTACTGAACTCTTATAAAAAAATAGAATTTTAAAAAGTGAAAAACTTAAGAAAAATAAAAAAATCTGTATTTTAAGTTATGAGCAAGCTAAAGAGGCTTGAATAAATATTCAGTTTTTTATTTAAAAAAATTAACTCTTCAGATATGAACCTGGAGAAATGTAAATTTATTTATCTAGCTTTTGATAAAAAAATTCACGAGTACTGGGGAATTTAGCATATTCTTTCTCATTCAGGATTGTTATTTGAGACATGCAAAAATGCTCAAGGAGAATTTATATTCATTTGTTGATCAAAACAATAATTTTGGTCCTTATTTTTGCCAAATTTAGCTCTTCTTCCAAAAAGAAGAAACCTTTTCATCCAAACACAAAAATGAGTAAGCTGCAGGCACTTTTTTAGTTGCAGGTAGTTCCTACTGACTTGTTAGGATTCTGTAATGAGGTCTGCAGCTCTTCAAATATTTTATACCTTACTTGTTTTCTCTTAAATCTGAACCCTGTTAAGATCCAAAGTGTCTGCTTTATGATTCATTTGTTGATTCAGGAAAGGAATTATAATTTCATGCAAGTTCTGGAAAGCCGCTGGCTGAACAGTTTGCACGTGTAAACTTCAGATCTGTCAAAGCCTCTCCTAAAACATCTTTTTGTGGAAAGCATATCAGAAATAAAATATGAAAGAGAATGTTGTCTTTGTCCTGCAGAGGGATAGTATCTGGGTGAGATTGGACAATTGGATCTATTAAGTAACAAACTCTCTCAGATTTGTCATATCTAACTTCTTTTCTGAAAGCTTCCTCTACTTCAGACTTGTTATGCAATGTGTTCAAGGAGCTCAGACTTCTCCAGACAAATACTCATCTCACGGACATCAATACCAAAACCAAATTATTTCAGTGGGCTTACTTACTTACCTCCTTCCTTACTGACCTTCAGCCAGAGTGTGTACAGTACACTGATGTCTGTAAATAATAATTTTTGGAACATTTTAGGATTCTAGTACCCATGCTGCACGGTAGTATGCTTTCAGTACGTGTCGGGCAATGTTGCTATTCAAAAGAACCTCAACATGGTTGAAGACTGGCCTGTGGGAAAGTTCATCACATCTAAAAATGCCTCAAATAAAACCCTAAACCTGTTATGGAAAAACTCTGTGCAGTGGTACAAGCTGGGGAACATCTGGCTGGAAAGTAACTCTCAGGGGAAAAACCACAGGGCTATAGTGATCAAGTTGAACATAAGCTAGTAGTGTTGCCTGACAGTAGAAAAAGTCAACATTGGACATGTTACTAATAGAGTAGCCAGCAGGTCCAGAGAAGTGATTTTTCCCATCTGTTTGGCACTCATAAGAGTGCTGTGTCTGGTTTCTGATTCCTCATTCTAGACAGACAGTGACATACTGGAGGAAGTCCAGTACAAACAGGGGTAGGAGGACACAGTACATAAGGAGGAACTGAGAGAACTGGATTAGATCAGACTTGAAGAGAGATTTAATTTCTGACTTCAACTCCTGCTGGCAGGGAATACAATAGACAAACTCTTATTGAAGGTGGACAGTGACTGGAGAAAAGCAACAGATGCAAGGTGGAACATTGGAAAGCATAATTAGATATTAAGAAAATGCTTTTCTAACATGAGCATGATCAGTCTCTGGAGCAGATTTCCCAGAGTGATTGCAAAATTTCCTGCCTTGGGAATATTCCAACTGACTTGGATAAGATCCTTCATAACAGATTCAAGTTGGCCTTGCTCTAAGTGAGGAACTTGACTAGATCACATTAAATTGTATTGTGATGCTACAGTATGCTCTATGTGATTCATATAAAACTCTATTTTGCATTGCTGCTCTACTTTGTAAGCTGATAATGGCAATGAAGAAAACTACAATTATATAGTTAGATAGAGCACGCTTTTCTCTGTACCTGTCATTGTTTGCCACTGATGTGTTTTTCAACCTAAGGGTAAGAGTAGGTTAATTTTAAGGGTTTTTTGATTGAAAGGTGCTATGCAAGTTGGTATTATATATACACATATAGGGTTTTTTTCCTAGCCTAACAGTTTAAGTATAGGCAAATATCAGACTTTTTTACTATTTGTGGAAAAATCTGAGGTTTGAATTGGCATCTTTCTATTACTTGAGAATTAGAATGATAGGAGATGCTATCAACTGTGATTATCAGATTTTAAAATATGTCACAGAATCATAGAATGGGCATTAGAGATCACCTAGTCCCAACCTTCTTGCCATGAGCAGGGACACTTTCCACTGGACTAGGTTGCCTAGGTTGCCATCCAATCTGGCCTGAAGCACATCCAGGGATAGAGCCTTCAGCACTGAACAAACTGTGCCAGTGTCTCACCATCCTCACAGCAAAGAATTTCTTCCCAGTATCTAATCTAAAGATTTGCTCTTTCAGTTTGAAGCCATTCCCCCTTTACATCCTCTTGTAAATGGTCCCTCCCCAGCTCTCTTGGAGGCCCCTCTAGATACTGAAAGTACTGTAAGGTCTCCCGCGAGCCTTCTCATCTCCAGGATGAACAACCCCACCTCTACCAGGTGCTCCAGCCCTCTGATCATCTCTGCAGCCCTTCTCTGGACTTGCTGCAACAGGTCCATGGCTTTCCAGTGCCAGAGATCCCAGAGCTGGGTGAAGCACTTCAGATAGGGGAGTGCAGAGTAGAGAGGAGGAATCACCTCCCTGGATCTGCTGGCCATCTTTCTTTTTATGCAGCCCAGAATACAGTTGGCTTTCTGGACTGTGAGTGCACATTACCTGATCATATTGCTTGTGTATCAACACCCCTAAGTCTGTTCTCAGTCCACTATGCAGTAATATTTCCTTTCAACCAAGACATTGATATGAAATTACCACAATGCAATTGAAACTTCTAATTTTCTATGTGTTTGCAATCACCTTTACTCAAAGTTGCTACTGAATGGTTTTGTTTTTCTACTCAAGCACAATTAATATTATCAAAACCTTGGAATCCTATTGAAAGAAAACTCAGCACAAGATTATGTAATGAAATGGTCCTACCAGTTTATAAACATGCACTTGGAGTCATTAAACATTTCTCATTCTGTCTTTTGTTCTGGTTTTCATAATTGTTTTCAGTGAACTTTAAATGTCTCAGTTTTGTTTATATTCTGAACAAAGACATCTAGGACCACCTGCTTTAAACAATAGATAGGATATCCTCTGGAAAACATCTGCCTCTAACATCCTCCCTCGTCAAATTAGTTTTCAACAGAAACAATGTTCCTATAGATCACTTTAATATGATTCACATTGACTAGTGCCCAGCCTAAAAATCAGAATCTTAAAAGTAGGATGCTTTGAAATGTGTAGTTATTAGGAAATGTTGGTAACTCTATAAAATTTTAATTTGTTAGTTTTGATTCTTATCATCCATGGTGTCACAAATCAGTTTTCCATGTTGAAATATTACTGTCGGATGCTATATATGTTTAATATCTTCCTAAAATCCTAGTCTTTCAGGTTTTTTCTTCTATTTTGTTTTCAAAATGCAAATTTATTTTGTGACTACTATCTTACTGAAGAACAATTTAAAAAAGATTGGTGAATTAATTCTCTTTAAAATGTTCAAATCTACCTTTTAGAGCCTGCAAAATACATGCTGAGTCAGTCCTTGCTGGCAGGTGCAACTCATGAGGAATTTGCTACACAAAACTGCAGCTAGGCCATAAAGCTGAACAGTTTTGCTGAGATCAGTACTGAATCTGCTCAGGTTCTGGGCTTCAAACTGTGTTTATATCACACTGCTAGATGGTTCAGACTGCAAGTGGAACAGACACACCTGTCTGCAGTCTACCCACAGTGCATGTGATGCACAACTCCAAAGCTGGAAGGGGTATCTGAATTTAAGAAAAGTTGCTGGACATAAATTGTATCTGAAGTGGCAAACAGCTCTATTGGGCAGTTATCCAGTTTTCAAACTAGCTTACTTTCCACCTGTGAAATAAAGAGTTTGATTTAAGGGAAACAGCAGCAGTCTTCCATGACATTTTGTTCATAGGTAGGGTTAGACTCTTTATTTGTTTATTGTCTGGAGGATTTCTGATTGAGACTTCAGTTTGCTATTTTGAATTTAACAAAAATAAAATTTTGGAGGGGCATAGTGGTTGTGTAGAATCTGTCTTACTTTTAAAAACATGACAGAAACACAACCTTTTCATTGAAATGGCAGGAAAACCTGTTTTTAGCAAAGAAGCGCTAAGTGCTTAGCACTGCCAGTTCCTGACATCATGCTGCCTCAATGTACCTCAGATATACGACTCATGTACCTGCAGCAGCAGACCTCTAGCTAGGGGTAGAAATGAGCCAAGACACAGACCCTTATTTAGCAATATGAAAAGGGTCCCAGTTTACTCTTCTTTGCAGCTTAGCCATCCTGACTTGACTACAGCAAGCTCCCACTGTGGGGTCCAGCTGCAGACTCTGACTGATGGTTATTTTCTGCCAGAATATGCAAGGATTTCCTTGCCACTTCTGACCACGTAGCTCAACTATGACTGCAGGCTCCAACTCCATCAGACTCAGATTGACCTCACAACAAATCTCTTACAGCAGCAAATCTCTTCCTTGTCTCATTCTCCTTTGTGTTTCTCTGGATCATTCCTTTCCCCTCCTCCCACCCCCAGAGCCCCTGAAAGTCCTCTTCCTCCACCAACCAGCCAATCCACCCCTTTTATCACACTTATGTTTATTAGTCACAGCTGCAACCCATTAAGGGCAAGGCTCTTCCTCTTCTTTGGTGATTTTGGTACAACTGTGACTTATCAGGGGTGAGGGCACCTGCAATCCTTTCTTCTACATGTGCCTCAGGTATAGAGCATGAAGTGTGGTCTATTTGTCATATAATTAATTTAGAGCTTCAAATTAAATCTTCTGTTTATTTGTTCTCTTCCTAAGATTGAATTTATTTTAATAATAGGATTTTTAAAGATTCTATGCTAAGCCTCAGGTTTTCCATTTGCATGATTTTTCGTGATAGTAATAGGTTTTTTCTTTTGTATTTGAACACCAATTTCTAAAAGCTCAGCAGTAACACAACCAAAATATACAAACTTTCTATTTCAGTTTGAGCTGTTGCTGTATACTTTAACTCAAGACCTCTTCTACAGGCCTAGCCTGCACTTTAAACTGACGGCAGAAGAAATCATTACTTGCAAGAAAAGAAAACTTAAAGATATCGGTATGTGTGGTGTTGGGATCTCTCAGCTGTGGCTTAAAAAATGTATATGTTTATATACACATTGAGTACTGTTTATGGAAGACATGGTTTTCTCAAGCACCATGTATGTTGTGGTTAGTACTTCAAGTATTTCACCAGAAAAGTTGGTTTTGACAGCCTTGATGTAATGCAGACCTTCAGAACAGAAGGCCATGATGAGATTCTCAAAACATCTGTGTGTCAGCATAGGACATTGCTGAGGCAAATGGAACAGTGTGTAGCTTCACTACATTTTGTTTGTGTGATTGATATCTTGTGTTATGTTAACATTGACTATTTTCTTTGGTTGGGGAAAAAATTATAATGTGAGCTGTATTGTTTATGTGATATTTCTCAAGTAATACTTATGCACTGCATGAAGCAGAGCTTTGTGAAGTACCTCACCTCTGAATGCATTTGGAAGTGCACTGACTGGGCTTGCTGCAAGGTAGGAAGCGTTCTCTGGGGAAATGACACTTTAAATGAGATATTTTTGCATTAAAAAAGTCAAGAAAATAAGGAAGAGTCTCTGAGATTGAGAGTGATAACACATGGCTAGAGAATTACAGAATCATGCTGGCTGGTTCCAAATTCAAAGATACTTGAAGAAATGTTAGACAATCTCAGCCTAAAAATGATGAGGAAAGAAATGGGCCTTCTGGCTGTTCACAGTGGTTCTGTCCACAAGGAATCCATTGAAATAATTCTAGTTCATTAACGGTTTTTAACAGACAAACTTAATGGGAATCCCTGAACTACAAATAGAAACAGAAAAAACTTCTGAGAACAGTAAGTGAACCAGATATTATTTAATTTAAATGTAATTCAGATTGTTGGTAATGTTTAAAAGGTTTGTAACTATAAGGCAAATGGATGTTATATTTCATCCAGAAGTCAAAATTTAGCCTGTAAATTTGATTTAATGTTTTACAGATATTAATTACTTAATTTTGAAACCTTGTCAACTTAGAATGAAAGGGAATTTGAAGAATGATTTTGCATACTATAATTAATGGTCAAAATCTTACAAATGCTAGTATGGGATTTAATTAACTCACTCTTGCAGGATGGTAATATAAGCTTTAAATACTCAATGACAATATGCCATGCCAAACAAACATGATTTTGTTGTTGTGGTTTGAAAGAAATACAGAAATCGATACCCTCTCCTGAGCACTTAATATCACACCATGTGATACTGAAATAGCACTGCAATCAGTTGATTAAGAATGTGCTAAATGAATTCACAATTAATTGTCTATACCAGATAAGTAGAGACAATTTGTATGCAGATGTTTCTAGTCAGGTGGGTGTTGGTCTCTTTCTCCAGGCAGCAACTGACAGAACAAGAGGACACAGTCTCAAGTTGTGCCAAGGGAAATATAGGTTGGATATTAGGAAAGTTTTTCATGGAAAGAATAATAAAGAATTGGAATGGTCTTCCTGGGGAGGTAGTGGAGTCACCATCCCTGGATATGTTTAAAAAACCTGGATGTGGCACTTGGTGCCATGGTTTAGTTGAGCTGTTAGGGCATGGGTTAGACTCAATGATCTTGAAGTTCTCTTCCTAGTGATTCTGTGATCTTAGTTTCAATATTTCTTTGCCAATAAATTGTATATAGGGGTGGTTAAATTTGCCAGAGACAGAAAGTTAGGCCAGAAAATACTGGGAAATTACTTCTGTACCTGGGTGTTTTTACAGAATGTTCTCATTGTGGCATTTCCTTGGCTTGGCCTATTTGAAAAAAGAACGTTTACTCGAAAGAACAGCAAAGAATGAAGATTATGTCTAAAGGGTAGAAATCCATGTAGTGTAGTCCAGATGCCCTAGAATTGTCTTCAGGTGGTGAGTAAAACACCACAATATCATGCTGTAGGGAAGGAGAACAGTTGTTTTAATTAAGGGGCTGTTGAATATGAATAAGTATGTATGTTATCTCTGTAGATGTATGTCTTGCCATAATGGAAGCCAAAAGGCCAAAAATACTTCAGTGTGGAAAGGGTTCAGAAAAATATGCCTGGATCAATTGGGCATGTGAGAAATAGTTCTCACAGCCCAGTTTATTTTGGTCCAGAAGAAAAAAAACCTTATGTATCTGGACCTGTGTACATAAGAGATTTTTGAACTTAAATGAACTTTAGTTTAACAGAAAAGGCTTGACAAGGTCTTGACATATTCCCAAAGATAAAAAATACCCCACAACAATACCAAAACAAAACCATCCATGCTGGAAAACAAAAGTTAATGTTTAATGCCAAGGGTGAGGAAGAACTTGAAGTAGAACTGTATGTGTAAGGCAACTGAGAATCTACTACATTGTTATGTTTTTGGGGTTTTTTATCCAAAATAAATCCATTGAAAATCAAAATAATAGATATTTTCATTTTTGTTACAAAAGAGATGAAACTTAAATGGTGTCTTTGCTTGAAAACTAAGAAATGTTGGCAAACAAAAAGTTTACACTATTTTTTTTTTCTCAGCTGTTAGCCAGATACCTTCAATTATCTGCAATTATTGTTTTGAGGCAGTAGATTAGTGCACAGACCTAAGGGCTGGATTTGGTTAACTTTGGTCTTAAGCCTTGGAAAATACTTGACATCATAAAATAAGCTGGAGACTATTGGTCCTTTTAATCCTCATGACTTGTTGCCTAGTTCAGCCACCCGTATTTTTCCTTTTTGAAAATTATTTTTTCCAAA
>JANPWX010000049.1:10957031-11013242 GCA_024734555.1 Trochalopteron elliotii
AGTTAGTCAGGTCTAGAGTATTCCATGTTGTGCTAAGGACTAGAATGACCCATCTGTGGCTTTTGAGCTTCATAAGGCTGGTGAGCAGCTAAGCACTCCTCAAAACCATGGTAACATTGGGCTGCTGGTGGCTGGAAAATGGAGCAGAAATAACTACTTGGGAGGAAAAGCAAGCAATCAGTGCCCAATTCCCAATTCATTCAAACATCTTTACTTTTTACTTTGACTCCAAACAGGTTTCCCTGAGCCTTTACACATGCAACATTTGAGTGTTCTGCCTCAAAACCATATTCTAAAATGCTAGTATATCATATAAATCCTAATCATGGTATAAGATGACAGAAAACTCTCATACTGGAGAGTGAGGTTTGCCCATAAAATCAATGAAGAAACTTTTCAAATATTTTTCTTTCTTCTTGCGTGAAAGTATTGGCATTCTGTGGACTTTCTCAGGCTCTCTATTACCTCATTAGACAGTCAGCCACCAAACAGCAGACTATAAACCTACATCTGTGAAAGGAAAGGAAATTTTTCAGTGTTTCAGAAGAACAATATTAAGAATAAACACATTGTTTCAATAGTCCACATATTTACTGAGCTGCTGAGTTCCTATTCAGGAGAATATACAAACGATTTCTGTGCAAAAGCATAATACAATTCTTTGTGATATCAAAGGATGGGGAACAATGGTTCAAGAGCATATTAAGAATTGATAGTCTTGTCAAGTGATGAAAATTCCAGATAATTCTTAAATGGCTACAGCCATGATCATGATTGTGAACCAAAACTGATGGAACTTCATTCAGAGAGAAAATAATTTGGCAAAGGAGTATACAGCCAGATCAAAGGAGGGAAGAAAATCATTCACAAACAAACAAAAAATGCAAAACCCAAACAGCCGCAGATGTTTTGAAGCACAAGTTAAATCAACTGTATAATGACTTCTGTACCTGTGAGTTCATTACTAAGAGTTTTTGTTAAGAATCAGTTCTATAAATGAGAGTTGATAGCAACCAGAAGTGGATTTTTCTTTTCAGGATTAGTGCTGGCTTCTGTGTGTATATCAAGTCATGCAATTTGTAAGCAGCTCTGACTGTGTCTGGCACGTAGCCATATGCCATGGCTATTTGGGACGTGACTAGTGACTTCCCATAGGTATCCTCTGTGCAAACCTGAGTTTGCAGCACATAATCCTTTGACAGAGTTGAGAAAAACCTAATTTTGTGGATCATGTGTGGAAATAAAAAGGTTAGCCCTGAAGATTTTTTTTCTTTAAATCTTCTCTGTATCGTACAGGTTCCAATATGAGTGGTAATATGTTAGTCTCTCACAAATCTTGCTGCTTGAATGCAGACTATTCTTATTCATTTTCTCTGGTCACATCCTATCTAAACAGCTCTGGGCTTATAAGACACGATTTTGAGTGCCAGTTGTCTCTAGAACAGATTTTTGAGCAGTTTCCATATTCATTGTAATAGAAACATTGTGGCCATCATGTGGCTGCAGGTTTCTTATGCATTGGGGGAGGATTGTTTGCCAGTAAATTTCTTAGATTTTGCCTTTTAGCCAGCTTTTTTTTTTTTATGACAGTGTTTTGAATATTTGTTTGAAATTTAAAAAGCAGATATTTAAATATCTGTTGGGGTACCTCCTATGAATGTTAGTTCAAAACGTGTTTGCCTTCCATTTCAGAATTTTCATGATGAGGTTATAAGTGAAATTAAATCTCTTCTCTCTGACTGGGGAACTGGTGGGTCCTTTGCGTAATCCTTGAGATCACGCTTGGTAGCTCTCATCAGTCAGATGAAGCTGGCATGATAGTACAGAACAAGTGCAAACCTGCTCTTGTAAGAGCTGAGCATTTGGACTGCAGAATGTTAAGCCCACAGAATGGCTGGTTCATTGCACAGCACCTTTGGTGATTAACCTCACAGGCAGTGGCTCAGACTCTTGTCTTCTCTAAGTTCATCCTTCTGCAGGTTCACCTTTCTGCATAGTATTACTCAGTAATTATTACTTACATAACTCACAAAAATTATCTAGTGCAGGAAAACAGCTCACCACCACTGGCAGCATGCATTTTTGCTTTGCACTCCAAGCACCGAGACCATATTTTTGAGCCAAGACTGATGGCAGCAAAATTCGCCATCCATTCCAAAAACTCCTGGTTGAAAGTCTTTCCTGGCTTTGGGAAAAGGGGATGATTGCATGGGTTTAAGCACACTGGTGATAGTGCTGTGTTTCTCATAAATACTGTGTAAGTAGTATGTCGAGTTGATCTCCAAAGGCCAGTATCTTGCTGGGAAATTATATCTTACACTTATGTCGAATCTAGTATTTGTATGTAGGTCACTGGGTGCTAACGTCCCTTCTGCCTTGCTTGCTGCTTTCCCCAGAACACACGACTGTTTAGACCAGCCAAGAGTGTACCACTTCAAAATCATGGCCAGGAGCATTTGCCAGTTTCTATAATGCCATATCCAATGTTGTGGATGCATAGTGCAGGAGTTCAGTGGCTGAGGATTAGCGTCTCAGCTACTGTGAGGAGAGAGATCTCCACTGCACTGGTGGAGCTTTGATAATTAACACCAGCTGATACTCAGCTACAAGGACTCAAGTGTTATGGTTTGCATGTCTAACTAGTAACATTGATAGAATGTGCATTTCCATTATGGTCACGAACATAATTTGTCATTTGTTTTTCCCAAATGTGCAGATCCTTGGGTGAAATCATATTCTTAGATCTTGGACCCAAATATATTCTTTTTCTTTTTTCCCAGAAATAACAGTGTTAGTTGGGGTTTCTTTCTGTTTTGTTTGGTTGTTTTTTTTTTTTCCCCAAGAGAATGGAAGGTCAAAGGAAAAGGAACAAGAGGAAGGGAATTTATGGCTTTTTGTGCCTGGAACTGAATAGCAGTATGTTTATGTTGAATAGCCTTGGTCAGAGATATGTTTCACTGCAATGCTTTCAGCCTTCTGTTTGTGTGGTCTGAGTTCAGAGAGAAGATTTGCTTCTGTTTCCCACAAGGCTAAGGACAAGCTGAAGATGTTATGGAAAATGTCAAAGGAAGAAACACACAGAGACAGGGAAAAAATACAAAAATACTGTGAGTAATTGCGCTGGAGACTGTACAGCAATAGCTTCAGCTTGGCTGGAAAACAAATTTGGTCAGTGAAGCTCAATGGAAAACACCCAACACACATTAAACACTTATTTATACTTATTGTAAATTCTGGCCCCAAGGTACAAAACAAGGTATATTTGAAGCTCAGCACAAATTTATTCAGATTTATTCAAGGATCTGGAGCCAGTGGTGCATTTATATTAAGAAGAACCTGGTGCAGGCCCACTGCCTACTATTAAATTATGAGAATGGCCCTGGTATGTCTTTAGCTTGCATCAAATCATCAGTATGCTTCTTGAAAACTGCAAGGCAAAATCCAGGCCAGGTTGGGAGTATTTGTTGTACCTCGTCTGATGAAATTCTATCAGTTGCCCATTTGGCCTTATACCCACACTGAGCATGCGCTTGGGCATGCTGGAAAAGCACACACTAATAAGAGATGCAGAGCTGTAGCTTTGTTATTTTCCCCTTTACTTGAATAAGTACTGATCTTTGAGTGGTCTTACAGTGGGCTATATTGTGCAGGGAGGCAAATGGTTTATTTAGAGATAGGAATTCTTGTTGAAAGGGAGCTCTGGCGGTCATCTTCCCTGTTAAAGGAGGATTGCTGCCACCTGTGCATTGCTCCTCTTGAAAACCTTTAAGCATTTCAGGAGTTGGGGGAAGGAGGAAGGGATGCTGCTGAATCACCTGAAATTTATAGCAAGGTGCCCTGGCCTTATGAGATCCCACAGTGGTATAGCCAATTAGTGCTGGGACAAATATAAGAACTAAACCTAACCTATATAAAATCTAGAGCAGAAAACAGAATGTTTGGTATCACTGAAGTAATCATTCCAGCCAGGAAATGTGACACAAAAAATTTTCTGCATAGGAATTAATCTGATTTTGTTGAAGACACTCAAAGTCTTCTTTTTGAATTCAAGTAGGTAAGAAAACACAGCTTTCATACGCACTGCATCAGTCTGATGCATTACTTAGGATGGAGCCCTGAGAGGATGCTTTAATTTCACTGAATGGTAAGAATAAAAAACCCTGCTATTTGAATTGCAACAAAAAAAGAAGTCCTGAGTACAAACATGTAGATATTTGTAGGACTTCTTCAGAGAAAACAAAACTAGGATGAAAATACCCTTGACATGCCCCAGCTCTGTGCAGTCCCACACTGAAATGAGCTCTCACCTCAGCAATGTCTTAAGACACATGAAGTTATTTTGAATTTTGACATTAGCTTCAGCTCTGGGAATAGTAAGAGAAACCAGATTCTGTCTTCTTTTCTCTCTCTTCAATGTCTGTGGAGAAGATGCATTCATTTTGAAATGAGATGATCAATTCTATTTCTTCCGCCTGATACATCTTCACATAAGCATACTAGTGCAATGTATTCAGATTGTGTATTCATGGGACTTCTGAGTCTCTATAGTCATGTGGCTGTAGTGCAACCCAAATGAGAAAGAAGCAAATTGGAGACTTACAGAGATGGGCTGTTACAATGACCAGATGAAGGAAGAGATGGGAAACTAAAGGAACTTGTGTTGTTTAGTCTGGCGAATGTATGGAGAAAGGATGTGATTGTTCGGTGTTCAGATTTGGGAAGTGACCAGCAGGAAGAGAAAAATTCAAGCAAGAGAATGGTCATGAGGAAAAATGGTTACAAACTAAACATTGAAAACGGGCATGAGGAAAAATGGTTATAAATTAAACATTGAGAATTATAGTCTGGGAACAGAATAATTCATTTCCTAAGAGGGCCCTAGAGGCAAGAAATCAAATACTTCTGAATGATGTAAAGACTGAATAGGTAAGTGAAATGTTGCATATTAAGGGGAAATGTACATAAGGAGAATTTTAGCTTTTTCCGTCTCTGCTTGATTTAGGGATTAAACAACAAGCACATCCACTCAGTAAATACCTGAGTTGTGAAATTGTCCATACACCTCCCTGCTCTCAGATGGATAGCTGCAGCCAACTTAAACATGAACGATTGCTTCAGTGGATATTTTGAAAACAATATTATTTTTTGTCTAGACTTCAGGTGCTGAAGTTTTACCCAAAGTTGGACTTGTAAACTTTAATCTCTGTAAGAAAACTGCCTTTAAACTGATGCCCATATGTTCCTTATTGAAGAACTGGGTTTTTAAAATTATTTTGTATATAGTAATTTTTATTAGATAATGGATGTAACTTTAATTGTACAGTCAGACATATGTATAAAGTTTCGAACCCTCCTGAACTCGTGTTTAAATCTGGAGCATGTTTATGAATGGGCTTGGCTGTAGACATAAGAAAAGATTTGATTTTTTTACTTAGTAAGCAGACCTTAGATTGACATATAGATTCCACAGTGAAAGGCAGTCTTCTTCTGAGATAATTTTAAATTATGGAAACTCTAAAGCTGGTCTTAAATACCTCAGTTCATACTTCTCAACATTTTGGTTTCTGATCCTAATTAATTTCTGTGGCTTAGAGTGTTTTTTACTTTTCTCTGAGAGTATCTGGGAAATCTTTATCACTGTACTGAGACTTTTATAGGTACTGAATCACTGCTGTAATTTTTTACAAATTATTCTGCATCTATAGATGCATAGACCTATAGACCTAGAACAGAACAACAAAGAGAGTGTCAAAATGACTAAGTAGGTCTCTTGGTTTGAAAGACAGATGTCTGCTATGGAAGGCAGGAGCCTCCCTTGGAATGAAAAATGTTAACCCCTTCCGTCCAAATTATTATAACTTTGAAATTAAGGGGCTCTCAGGTAAAGATATGAGAATGGGAAAAACAATTCTTTACTATTATTTATAACAAGGCAAACAAATAACAATAACTCTGGTATTAACAACAAACAGAACCACAAACCCAGTGACAGCCTTCTCTGAGCACTTTCCCCTTTGGTGCAGTTCCGGTCACAGCCATCAGGGGCGCTGGTGGCTCCTGGCAAGACAGGGCAGGTGCGATGATTCCCCCACGGCTGCAGGGGGCACTGTGGCATGAGCTTGGGGCACACATGGAAATGGCAGCTTTCTACGAGATGGGCAGGGATGGAAGAGAAGCTTCGCTTCACAAACCTCTGGGACAGTTGATCCTGGTGCCCTAGCAGGACTCGGAGGACCACCAAGCTCATGGCAGCTCTGGGCTGGGCTCTGGTGGCAGCAATGAATTCCCTTCCCAAGCAGCAGCTCCAACTGTCCTGTCCTCCTCTGAAACCAAGAGTGAGAGAGAGATCACCAGCAGCTGCCCCAGCCCCGCCCTCTACAGGCCCAACTCTTGGGCACTTCGGCCCTTCCAAGAGAAACTCCCAAAAACTAGAGGAGCGCCACCAGACATCCTCCTCCCCTGAGGCTTGTACACCTCCCTGTTGTCTCAAGTATCCAGCCAACAGTGCTTCCTAGCAACTCAATGGCAAAAAATTCCACAAGTAAAAAGGAGCAAAAGGAAAGAAACCAAACCCCCAACAGCAGGGCAAGAGTGAAAAAGGGTAAATGCAAAGATGTTGTCTGTGCATCTTAATAAGAATGACAGTCATACTAAGGGCATACATGAGCAGTTTAAAGCGCAAGAGTCTTGAGTCACAAAGAAAAAAAAAATAGAAACCTCAAAGGGCCTTAATAAAGATGAGAATGATTGATTTTGGCAGACAACATATCCAGGAAAAGTGTGCCAGTAAGTTTTGTGCTTGTCAGTAAAAACTTTATATAAAAAACTAATGAAACATAATTACAGAACAGATTTTTACAAGATAGATGTCAAGGAGAAAGAGGTACAAGTTAGGTAAGAGGAAGAAGGCAGCAGGGGAGTAAATATTGCTTAACTAATTTATTACCTCACTTCTAAGCTACTAATTCACTAGCAAAAGTCAGGCAAAATGAAACTGTGTCAATATATAAAAGAATTCCATGCGGCAAGTTGAGTGTTTTATTCAAAGTGTTCACCATAAAAATCAGCACAAGCATGCATGCAACTTTATGCAGGGAATGATGCTGATTGACAGTGTTCTCTGTGTTTTACTTATGCAATGCAAAGCCTTCTTTAGCTTAACACGATTATAGTCTGAGCATTTGCCACCTGTAGTAACTCAAATTTAATGAGTGAACAAGTTTATGTGATTTTTTCAATAATGTTTGAAATATACAGTAAAATATAATGAAATATATTATCTATTACACGTAAGTGTAAGACTCAGAACATAAATAGCATTTATATCTGTCTTATAATTTTAAACTGATAAGGATTTTTCTTGCAAGTGTTTTTGATGGTTTTCTTGACATCTTCAAATCAACAGTGAATGTTTTCTGGGGTCAAGTTTTAGGTAAGTAAGTTCATTAATTGATTGGGCTAAATACACATATACTATTATGAAAGTGTATAACCTGTGATCATTCACAGGAATATAAAACAAAATTATGTAGATGCCTTCTATTCATAAACAGGTGGAAATATAAGATCTTTTTGAAACAATGAATTTAATAATTTATTCTGTGGAAATCTGTGTTAAACATCACTGCTTTAAACAAAAATTTGACTCTTCCCCTGCAGTGTTCTAAACAAGACTAAAAGCCATAATGATGCACTCATGTAACATTATAGGCAGTAGACCTTCTTCTCTAATGCACTCCTGTAGTCAACTGTTTTCCTGGTTTATGTATCAATGAATCTGTCTCTGCAAGAAACAACCTTGTATTTTCCATCTTGCAATAATATTTTTATGATCATTCAGCAAGACTTCAATTTAAGAGTTTCTAGGATGGTAGTCTTTGAGTTTTGGACTAGGTGTAGTTGTGGTTTTCCAATCAGAAAATATTTCAGTGGGCCTTGGAGTGACTACATTTGGACAGCCTGAATGCCAACAAAATCCTGTTATCCAATGTTTTCTTGTATCTTGCTTCAGATTTACAGAGGTGTCATTTGGAAATGGTAGGCTCAGGACATATCTAGATGCTGGAAATGAGAATTGTCACACCTGGTAGGTCACTCTGGATGAGCAAGGCTCACTTGTTGCACCAGGATCTCCTTGGATACTTTATAAAGATCTAAACAGCAAAACATCTCTGAGCAGCCTTCGGAGCTGGTTTCCACTTCTTTTGTTTGACAATAGCCTTTCAGAGAACTAACAAGGAGCATTTGAAGCAACAATTTCAGTTAGCTTAGAAACGTTTCATCACTGTTAGAATGCTGTTTGTTCTTTCATGATTCACTTTAAAATCATATTGATAACAGAAAGAAAAATGGAGCCATTATCTTTCATGTACTATGACTGTATAGACAAGCTGGAATCATCTAACAGTTTCTCTCTACAAGAGAGCCCAAATGAGCATGCAAGAGTATAATGACATGATAATCATATTGCCATCAAACTACTCAAACGCTAAAAGTTTAAAAGCACAGTGCAAAATCAGCATCAAATCTGAAGATTATGCCATCTTGTTTGAATAGTTTATTGGGAAGGTGGACTGAGAGAGAAGTAAAAATACTAGTTGGAAAGTAATGAGATTATATAATAAGCTATATAAATAAAAATGACTGATGTTGACCAGTAGTAGGCTCACAGTTTGAGAGCTTATTATTTTGAATAGCAATATGAAAAATTTATATTTCATACAATAAAATTTTTCTGTGGTACTGAAAATATATGAGCTTAATAATCAGTGGAAGTCAAAATGTGCTTTCTTGAGAGTTCTTAACATTAAATAGTAAACAAAAACAGAGGTTACTATGTCACTCCAAAAATTTGATAGTTCACCTATGTTTTTAGTACTACAGATATGGTGTTTATAGCCTATTTTTAAAGGGCATTGTATGCCTTAGGACTATTTTATGAAAAATGAAAAAATGGAGTAGAAATTGAATTCTGTAAAATAAATAATAACATGTATAAGATCAAGGAATAATATCATCTCAAGCACAAAATCTAGGGGGAACAAATGAATTATTCAGATATTGAACTTGAAAAGGTACAGTGATATTTCCCACAGCAGGTGGGCAAAACTACATTTGAAAATTCAATTACTTTTGAAAAATTATTCAATTTATTTAGCTATAAACTTTATTTTTTTTAAAATCAAAGACAGACTTCAGGAATGAGGGAACTGTGTGGCTTTTACGATTTATTTCACTCCATTGACTAGAAAGTAAGCCTATGCATGTGACTGAAATGAATAAGGTGATTCTTGGTATCCATTATCTGTCTTTGAAGCCACCTGAGATGCCATTTGGTAGACAAGTGTATTGGAAAAGAAAAAATCTAAATCTGCCCTACTCTTGCATTGTTCTTCCAAGTTCCTACTTCAGGGCACTCCCAGACACAAGATATTAAGCTACCCTCACTTTCTATTGACATAAGCCAGCTTGTCCTTATTGTTGGTTCTTTAGGTTGCAGGGGACAGAAGATCACATTTTTGACCAGGTGTTTTCTTGCAAGAAGTTTGTAAAATTGTGAGACATTAATTTTTAACATGCGATTTCTCTGGTTTTACACTGAATACTTGTTGAGAGAGACTTTGGGGTTACTAATTATTTACACTTAAACAATATTCTGGAAGTTTTCCTGGTACCAGATTGACAATTCCGAAAAGGAAGACCTCTCCTCTGACATTGTTGATTCTATTACACTGCACAAACCAAAGCTAAGAGCTTTATCTTGAAATATCCAGAGATCTTGCCTTCCCTCTGCAGTTCAGCTGGAGCTGAGAACAGAACAGCATTTTCTTTGAAAACCTAAAGCAAGAATATATGAAAGAATACCTTTGTTATCAGATAATCAGTTAATTACTAATTACTTGACAGGTTGCTGTGGTCCTGTATGATAATACATATTGGTTCCTTTATAGTGGATTTTGTAACTGTATTGGTCTTAACAAGCCTAACTCTCTTCAATTTTCTTTAGATGCATTGTCCATAAAAAATGAGACATATTTTCAGGTTGCTGACAATATGGGGTGTGCACACTAAGGACAAATTCTTATTGCATGTGGGACTGCAAAAGACAATGCAAATCAATATTGCAGTAGTGGGTGTTAGTGTTGTCTGTAGTAGAGAACTGTGTTTTTCTATTTCTCAGTATTTTCATCTGTTTCATTTAGTTTTAGCTGTGTTTATCTAGTTTAAAATAGCTTTTGGATGTCCTTAAGGGAAGAGAAAACCACTTACTTTCTAGCATAAGTCACAGAATATTTGCAGATTTGAAAATTTTTCTATTAGGACAGACATCAGTGGCATTTGTATTGAGAATCAAAATTTATAATCCTTAAATACTCAAGCAAACAAATCCTCTTTATTCAGTTTTACATTTGTCTTGGGTGCATGTGTGTAACATCTTTTCCCTTACAGTTCTTCATCTGTAGAACTGAACTCATCTATTTCTTTGTTGGATTTTATTTTGCAGTTATGGAATGGGGTAGTTGCAAAATAAAAATTTCTGATTTCAGAGATATGCCCTACTACAAATCTAACATGTTGTGACTTACTATAATAATTTTTTTCAATAAAAATCCAAAACGTTAGATTATTCCAATACAACATATTTCACTCTCATATGGAATCACACAAAATAATCAGAAAAAAATGCAAAATGTCTGTAAGAATAAAGTGTGATGCTCTTTGTCCTCTGAATGCCTGATTTTACTGCCTTGACAGGATTTATGACTCAGTACAACAATTGAAGCAGAAGGTTTAAAGATTCAATATATTAGGTGATTTCTTTGCTTGTTCTGGTGAAAAGTATCTCCATTCTAGATTTACAGGTATATGTTTGTTTATTCAGTTAATCAAATGAATGGCGATTAAGTGAAAACACAGATTGCAACCCTGTTCATATAATCTAAAATTAATTACTTAATAAAAGTACTGTTTCAATGTTGTACAAAGAGTCTTTCTTTATGTAGTGAAGCTTTTACCAATATATGCTTTTCTGGGATACTAAAGCTTGCTGTTTTTTGATTTCAGGTCAATAATTTCAAATGATGACAAACAATCCACTGAACACAAAACCCAGTGCAGTGATCCATGACATCTGTCAGAATCATTAGACCTCACCTAATTTATTGTAACAGTTCTTTACTGTGGAGGTGTAAAACTGGTGTGCAACTCTCTGCAAAACTGATTAGTACTTGGAATAATGTGGGGAAGATCATGCTGAGAGCTACTGACTTTTAAAGAACAGTGAAATCATCAGACAGTCAATGTGAGTTCACAAAGGAAAAGTCCTATTTAACTAATTTGATCCCTCTTCAATAAGGTCACATCTCTGATGGGTGCTAGATGTAGTTTTTCTGGGTTTTAATAAGGCTTTTGGTACTGTTCTTCACAGCATCCTTTGGAACAAGTTGCCCAGCTGTGAGATGAGTGAGTTGATGGTGTTTAGGATATCAGAAGGAATTTTTTCATGGAAGTATTGTTAAACATTGAAGCAGACTCCCCAAGGAGTCTTGTGGGTCAGAACTCTCACAGAAACAGCTGCCTGGGGAAAGCTGCTTCCTGTGGTCTCCTCCCATTAGCAGTTTCCCAAGCTGCTTATGCGTCATGGAGCTCAGGCATCTGGGGTGTCACCTTTTAAAAGTGAGCAACTTCGAAGGCAAAGGATTCTTCATCTGAAGGAACAGAGATGTCTTCTTACTTCTTTCACTGGTGCAGGGGGCTTCTCATTTCTCTCTCTCTGTTCAGGCATCTCATGGGACCACAAGAATCACAGATTCTAATGCAATATTACTCAATCCATCACAAAGAGCTTTGCTCAAAAAATCCAAAAATCATCTCTCCAAATGCATATTTTTTTCCATGATTTAAAGGATAATCTACCTATAGAGCTCATTTCCATAGCTCAAATAAGAAAGTCCAGCCAGCAGGCAAGTCCTTCATCACTCCTAATTAGACCTTTACTCACTCTCTTAATCTGACTGTCATGCTGGGTCTTCTCTATGTTCACTCTGTCTCACTTTCTCTCTGGGAAGAGCTAAGTTTTAAAAGTCTCAATCCGTGTCAGGAAAGAGGTAACATGCTTGCAGATGGGTCATGTGACCTCTGCTGGGCAGCAGCATCAGGATTTTCAAAAGCCGCGGGGATGAGGGAAGAAAATTCAGGCCAATGGATCTTAGACCACCCTGGCTGATGGATGCCTCCTTGCCCCCACTCCTTGGTCTCATTTGGGATGTCCCAGCTTGAAGCAGCTGCAGGGTCCCCTCCCCCCTGCTCGGGGAAAGGGCCCAGGCCCACAGCCAGGCCTCAGGCCAGCTCCCCCCCATAGGGGCAGCAGCAGGGTGTTTTACAGCTGCTAAAATCCAACTGGGGCCAGGATGGGGCATATGCTCATACCCTCCCCTGGCCCGGGAGTCACCGGGAGTCTGGCTCTCCCCCTTGCAAGGAGAAAGCTGGGACTGCCTTCTTGCCTCCTGTGAAGGCAGAAGGAAGAGAAAAAATCCCAAGCTTCCGTCTAGCTCTTTAAGGCTAATTGACCCAGAGGTGTATACCTGCACCCAATTGGCTGTTCTGGTTGTCAATTCAAAGGACATCACCAATTGGTCCCCACCATTCGTGCTAAACCAACACAATCCATCAGGAGAAACCATTGTTTGTAAGTGAAAAATATTCTGTGGAATTCATTTAAGCAGCACAATTTGCTATTTGTGCAGAACTTTGGTAAAAAACAAACAAACAGAAGGAATTTAATTAACGGTCTTGCCTATACTCCAATTTTCCTACCTGCTGGCACCTAAAACAGTGGTAAAAGAAGATAAAGAAAAGTACAGAATGGTTGCATGTGTTCTGGTACTGGTGTTCAGTACCAGAACAGGAATTTAGAATGAAATCAAGACCCTCCAAAAATTTTGGCACAATTGTGAAGTGAATTACTATACTTAGGATGTTAAAAGTATAGAAACACATCTACAGGTCAGGTCAGAGAGAAAAATAATTTTAAACCTCTTTCTTCTCTTCTGTATGACTGTCCTAACAATCAAATCAAAAGATCAGTTTCCTTGCATTGATAAATGCACATGTAAAATTACTCAGACTTCTGCTAGAGGGACTTAATTCTGTCATGTTTCCCTATCTGAAATTTACAGTCACTCAGAACTACTAAGTTTTAAGCTATGTATTAAAACTAGCAGTATTAAATGCAAACAATATCTTCTCCCCCCACCAAAAAAAAAAAATCATTTGCGGTTAGCCACTGCATTTCTCACTTGACTGAATTTGGTATGTGGATCTGAGAAAAATTGCTATGTGCTACTCTATCTTGTATGGTGACACATGAAACTGAATCTAAGTAGTATTGAGAATAGGAGAACAGACTTGGTTTCTATATTCTTGGCTCTATATTCTCCCATTGTGGTTGTTTCTGTAGGTTCAGACCAGCAATTAGCTGTTGCAATTATGGTTTTTGAAATGTATTTGGAGTTACTTAAATGGGTCAACGTATCACATACACTCTTGGCAGTACTGTTGTGACTTGCCTATAATAGCAATTCCAAAATGTATTTAAATATGACTACTTATGTTGTCTCCATAGAGCACAGCATCTCTAAAGAACTGGTTTATGGCATCATTGAGGCTTACCTATTGCTAAGGCCTGATGATCAATTTGAGAATCAGTTTGAGGGTTTGGCCTTTCTGCCAAAGATTTGAAAAGTGTATTTAGTTTTGGTAGGACTTTATAGCATTAGAGTTGCAAAACAGACTGTTTCTTGTGATGATTGTGTAACTACTTGATTCTCCTGGTGATGAAATAACTATATCCAGTGATATCTTCAGAATTTCAACATAGAGGTGCTGAGAACATGATCTAAGCAGCTGATAGTGGTGTCAGTGAAATGAAATAGTGAGGGATTTAGTTCTTTCCAGGGTAGACAGATCATATAGGATTTTTGGATACTCCCTGTGACAAAAATGGAAATTTCACCTATCACAATATTGACATGGTTTTTTCTTTTGTTTTAGAATAAAACTTCATGGTAGCGTAAAGGTTCTATCACAAAAGTTAATACATCTCTTGGGACTGTAATATAAATTATATTTTGAGGTTGAAGTGGTTCCTGGACTCTCTGTGAGACCACAAAAGTAGTGTAACATTTACTCCATCCAAGTAATGTTTTAGAGACCCAGACTATGAATTGGACAGAGCAGAAATGTTTTTGCTTGTTTTTCTTACTTGTATAACTATTCATAATAATATTTTAAGAACAAATGAAAACACAATTAGATGTGGTTTATATTGGTTATTTATGAAGGAGTTAAAAACTTTTGGAAAAAGAGCTTACTTTGCTATATCATAGCTGGCAAGATGAGAGACAAAATTTGTTTCCAAATGACAATATTAAATGAGTATAACGCAGGAATGAGGAAATCAACTAAGAATTCACATCCTCCTTAATATGGCCTGGTTCTACTCAGGGAGAGGAAACTGTTGTGCTGAGGCTTTCTGATGCTTCCATGAAGTTTGAGGGATATCCTTTAATAAAAGGTTCCTTTCTGAATTGTTGGTTTGGATAACTTTTGTTTGAGACTGCTACTACATTAAGATTTAAATTGTTTTCCACAGAGTATTTATTCCTTCTCCCAGCTTTTAGACCTTGGATTCCAAAAGCCATATTGGACATTTTCTGGTAAAATACATCTTTTTATGTTTCATGGAAAAAGCTTAACTAGTTAATCAGGTCTATTCTGATGAAAGGTTGGCTCATTGATCTCATTTATGTTCGTTCCAAATTCTGTTTAATGCAAGTCATTGATTTTCTTATAATTGACCAAAATGGAAGTGGAAGAAGCACTTTGAATTTTACAGTAGGATAAAATGGGCTTCAGTGCCAAATCTCTCAATTATCACAGTGTCAAAACTCAGCTGTAAGCCTGTATCTAAATTTTAGTTGAAAAGATGACTTATACTTTATGTCTGAAGTAATGATATGCAGTTGATATAAAAGCAAAAACCAACCAGACTGTAGCAATCCATACCATCAGGGCACCATGCTGCTTGTTTGTTATTGCACTTACTCCAGAGCTCTCCCAACTGAAATTATGTTGGTTTCTTTTTCAGTTATAGGGCATAAACATCCTACTGGACTGTGAGGGACTGAACTGTTTTCCAAAAGTAGGAAATGAATCTATCATAAGAAATTTATAAAAATGAAAGCCTTTATTGTGTTGTTTTGTACAGTCTATGATCAACTCACTTTCTGAGCTTGTTCATAATTGTGAATTAGAGGAAAAATCTTATACAATTGAGTTTTGATGTGTAGTCCATGGTAAATGCTACTTCCAAAGTTGGTGTTGATTTGCACTGTCTTGTTCTAATTTGGCCGTATTTGCATAATATTTAATACAAGATATATTATTCTAACAGTAGCACTGGAGGTGCAGAACTGATCATTGGTAAACTGTAAAAAATTACATAATCTCAGTGTTCACTTGAATGCCCTTCCAAGAGCACACACAAATGAAAAGGATAAGCACAGAACCTAAAAAACCCACTAATGTTATTTTTCTTCCACTTAATCTACTTATTCTTAGGAGTTCTTAATTATGCCAAAGAGAGTGATCTATCCTTCCATCTGAATTCAATTAATTCAACAATTAATCAGGAATGCTGTATCTTAATGAGGCTCATCCACACTGTGGCTTTCTACTCACTGCACTTCTCATGTTAACTCAGTAATTAGCACAACAATAGGTTCATGTTTGTTTTTTTGCAAGATGTTCCTTCAAGGATCTCCTCATAAATGAGCTCTATGGTTCAAGGATTTTCTTCAGTGTAAAAACACTAGAAAAGTCAGGAGGAGTAGAATGTTGCCCACAGATATGGTTTCTGCATCACAAACAGGATGGAATGAAAAACAGAATTATACAGGTAATGCCTCCTTTGGAGCAGTGTGTGAAGGGATAAGCAAAATATATTTGAAACTTAAGGTCATGTTGTGGTGGGTTGACCCTGGCTGGATGTCATGCATCCACCAAAGCCACTTAATCACTCCCCTCCACTGCTGGACAGTGGAGAGAAGATATAATGAAAGGTTCATGTGATGAGATGAAGACAGGGAGATGTAACTCTGATTATTGCCATGGGAAAAACACAGCTGACTTGGGGAAATTAATTGAATTTATTACTGATCAAAATCAGAGCAGATAATGAGAAATAAATCTTAAAAACACCTTCCCACCACTGTTGGGGTGCGTATCTCTTTGGTCAGCCTGGTGTTCGGCTGGACTACCCGGTAGCTCTGATACGCTACAACAGATCCGATTTGTGAGTTCTTGGCTCTGCAGCACCCCGACTCTCACTGTCACGGCTGTGGTATGAATGAAAGAGTGGACTCTCGGAGGTTCGGGGAACAGAGGTTTATTCGGGGGTCACAGGGGAACCCCTTACCTCAGGCCCGGTGCCTCAGGAGAGACCCTGGACCTGGGCTGCAGGGGGGTTTTGTCCAGGACAAGTTCAAGGGGTGGGTACAAACTATGATCCAATAAAACAAAGCAAAGCAACAAATGCCAACTGAATTACCTAACTACTAACAAATCAAAGGTAATTTGAGGAGGGGTCTCGGGGGAATCTGCCAACTGCAGGCCAAATCTCCTCGAGGGTTCTGGACCTTGGAGATAAGGACTCAGTGATGGACAGAGGAAAGAAGGATACATTGGAGAGGATGGGCAGGGATCATCATGGGGAAAGGACCAATAGGAAACAGTCTCTGGGCAAAGACCATAGAGGCATAGAAACCCTTATCAACTTATGATAAGAGAAAACTCCAAGACAAGGGGCCCATATGGGGTAACTAAAACTTATACTAAACTTATAATAAAACAAAATCCTGCAACCCCACACACCACCTCTCCCTCCTTCCCAGGCTCTGTCTCCTCATGACAGTGGCACAGGGAGACGGAATGGGGGTTATGGCCAGTTCATCATAGTTCCTGCTGCAGCTCAGGGATAGGAGTCCTTCACCTGCTCCAGGGTGGGATTAATGGAGACAGCCCTCCATGAACTTGTCCACCAGGAGTTCTTCCCACAAGCTATTAACTTCATTAACTGCTCCAGGATGCGTCACTTTCCATGGGGCGCAGACCTTTCAAGCACAATTTGCTCCAGCATGAGGCCTCCACAAGGTCACAGATCCTACCAGGAAACCTGCTCTTCTCTTCTGTTCACAGATCTGCAGATCCCTACCGCGAGCCTGTTCCAGCATGGGCCTCCCACAGGTTCATGGTCTCCTCTCAGGCATCCACCTGCTCCAGCGTGGGCTCCTCCACAAGCTGCAGGTTGACCTCTGCATCCCTGTGCTCCTCCATGGGCTGCATAGGGACAGCTGCTTCTCTATGGTCTTCACCAGGGACTGCAGAGGAATCTCAGCTCCCATGCCCTAGAACAACTCCATCCCCTCCTCCACTGACCTTGGTGCTGCAGAGTTGTTCCTCTCATATATTTGCATCCTGCTCTGGCCGCAATTTTATCTGTGCAAAAATTATTTTCCTTGTTAAATATGTTATAATATAGGTGTTACTGTCATTCCTGGTTGGCCCAGCCTTGGCCAGCAGTGGGTTTCTCTTGGAGCTGGCTGATGTTGGCTTTCAGACATGGGGGAAGCTTCTAGCAGCTTCTCACAGAAGCTGCTACAAAAACCTGGCCACACAAACCTAATACAAGTGTTAATGCAAATAAATGAACATAAAAACCTGATGGCAGCTGCTAAATTCTATCAAAGTGTTATTGCATCTGAACATCTAAAACTTCTGCATTTTTACAAATGGAGGAAAATAGCACTGCCAATGCATTTAGCCAAAGTCAGTGCACCATGAAAAGAAAGGAAATGCAAGGTTTCTTGCTTGTCAGGTACTAGTATTCCTCTTCATAACAGTAACAGAACTCCAGAATACAGTTCTGTTGACATGATTGTTTAGGGGTTTTTTTAGCCTTTGAGCTTTTGGCAAAATGGAGTGTTTACTGGAGGGGTTAAATTGTCTTGGAGAACAAAGAACTGAGCTTCCTCATGACATGAATAAAAAAGAGATTTAAATGAAGCAATGGTATTCTTGTTTTCTTCACTCCTGGAGACCTGTTCATTAAAATCAAGCCCCATAGTGAACTACAGTGTTTGCACTGAATTTCTGGTTTGCTCTCCTTTGGGAGGTTTAGAAAAAGAAAATCTTCCTTGTTACTATCATTAATATTAATCACATAGGCTAAAATGTCAGACTTTAGGCATGGGAAAGTGGCTTGGAAAGAGAAACTCCAGGTTTCGTGAATTCAGGTGTTATGGTCTTTGGTTTTGGACCTCACTTTTCTGCTACAGGTTGATACAAAGAGCAGAAAGGCAGTATGTCATTCCAGCTGGGTACCCCAGTTTTAGCCATCTGGAAGAAAAACTTAAACAATCAAGTAAGAATTAAAAGAGCTGTCTGGTGTGGTACAGGAGAGCCTTGGTCTTGGTGTTTTTCCTTTCCTCTTGCAATGATAACTTCATGCAGAAAAGTCTTGTGAACAGCAACAACATCCTGACCTTTGCTGAGCTACCTCTGATCATTCATCTGCCCAGAGCCCTGATGTAGGTGCCTTATGGTCACCCTTAAGTGGCCAAGATATCACTTGCAACCCTTGAATTGTCTTGCTTTTCCTTCAGATAGAAAGGTAATGATAGATACCCACCAGAGTACTACTTTGGGGAAACAGGAAAAAGAGCAGAGTGAGATGTTTTGAGGAGATTTTCTGCTGAGCTGTGCTGCTTTTGTACTATCCCTCATAGTGCTTGAGAATGGGGCCTAGGTGCTTTGGTTAAGATGCATTGTAAAAATTTAACACAAATATTAGCAGCAGAATATTTGGAGCAACAACTTAGGTGCTTATGAATGTTACCTGAAGAAGCCAACTGACACAATTGGTTAACACAGACACTAAAAATCGAAAGTTATAAACTCCAGCTATCTTTTTTTGTCCAAAGACAAAAATATTTTACTCAAAGACAAAAAAAATAGGCTTAGTTTCACAGACAAATAAAGGCAAAGCTGATTTACTTCTTCTGGCTTTGCAGCACACAGATTTGAATTTAGAAGAGCTCTAATTTCTGTATGTCAAGCCTTGTAGCTATACAGATAATTACTGCCAGAATTGGAATAACCTTATTTCTGGTCTACTTATGCAAATGTATACACATATCTCAACTACAGAAGTGGTTTTAGTTCAAAAATAAAAGACACTACGTCTGACTATGGTACAGTGGGACTGATTTATACACGTTAATGTCCAGACACCATCAAAACATCGGGACTGTTATCAAATAACCTTAAATTCCTGGATCAAATCAGTATAAATATTATTTGAGAAGTTCTTCGTATTGTAGAATGTACATTTATAATGCTTCAGAATCATTAAAAAGCATGCAGTGTTGGGTTCAAGTAGGAAAAGGTTCATGCTTATCTACTTTGTAATAAAAGGCACATGACAAAGATAGGGTTTTTTTTAAATCAGGGTAAGATCCTGGAACTGATGATTTCTAGAGCTCTATTGGTTTTGCTAGTCATATGCAATGCATGGACAACTAGAGTGTTGATAAGTAAAAAGGAATCTTTTGTGATTATATGTCTATGTAACATTAAAGAGAAAATTAAAAAGAAGTAAAATCTGTTTTCTTCTGAAGGTGGTTTTCCAAGCCACAAAGGAGACTGAATTTGAGAGATTTTTGTACTTGTAAACAAAAATGATGTTATTACTAGATTTAATTTTAATTTCACAATTGTACTGTCAAAATATTTTAGACTTAACTCTTAGATATGCTTACAAAAACCCCTAGCTTCCTAACTTTTCCCGATTATGTGTTCCTGGACTGTGGAAAATACAGGTAGAGGAGGCTTCTCCTTAAGAAAACCTAATAAACTGAATTGTGACATAAAATGTGTGACAGCTGATGGACTCAGAGACAACAGTTTCTTAGGTCATAGTGACTAAAACATTCAGTATCTGAGCTAAAAGTGCAGAGCTGTAATGATTGCTTGTAGTATGCAATCTACTCTTAAATCATATCCCAGCTTATTGGGGAAATACTTAATGATAAATTAGACTATGATGGTTCTGATATTGCAAGTTATATTTGACCCAATAAGAAACCCAGTCTTTTTGGGTAGGCACAAGAAAAGAAAGCAACAAAATGAATCTTAAGACAGGCAGTTCTTCTCACAATAGTATTCCCACCAAAATCCCGTGAATTTAGAATATATTGTACAAACAAATAAATATTTCTTCCTCTAGGGGAAAATGAAATGGTTTCTCTTTTAATGCAAGAAGCACCCTAAAGACTTCCAAGCTTTTAATTCTCTTTTTCCATTAACTTCCCAGGAAAGTCAAAGATGCAGAAATAGATGCCAATGCAGAACTATTGTGAACCTTCTATTGCATTTAAGCACTCTCCCAGTGGCTATGTGAGTGTTTTGCCAATGGTATAAACTATATGGCCCAAATTTCTCCCTAGGTAAAATGGAACATAGGTATTATGACAGGTTTTCTTCAACAGTCAAAACACATCATCTATTTAATCCCATTCCTCTTGAATTATTAGTATGTGTGGAAGACTTCCAGCTGAAGGATATCTGTAATTTTACAATGTTTAAACTTGCAAAATCTTCCTGGCTTAGGAGAAATGTTTATGATATTTCAAATACTTTGAGTATTTGAAGGGGAGATTTTCAAGAGCAAAAGCCCATGTGGTTACTTTCTTTTTCTTTTCTTTTCTTTTTTTTTGTGAATAGATTAAAGAAAACTGTCTCTGAAACAAATACCTTTCTTTTCCACTTCCTCTACCTCATCCTGTATTTGGAATGAGCTTCCAGCTCTTTTGACAACATGGCAAACAAAGTGTACAATACTTGCTTTAAACAGTTTTTCTAAAGCTGTACTTATCACACCAGTGAGTTGAGAGCTCAAAAGAAGGCTCTGGAGTAGATGGTGCAAATTCATGGGCTGTTGATCCATGTCCCTCTGGTCAAAAAAATGCCAAGACGCTTACAAACATCAGTGGACCATGGGAAGACATGTGATAAGTAGAAGACTTAACATTTATCTTTGTTATGTTTTGGTGGTCTGGGGTTTCATCTGATTTTGATAGATGTGATCACACAGTTGTATTCTGAACCCTTTATTTATTGTTACATAGCATGAGAGAAAAGCAGAGTAGACAAGACAGTACACAGTGGACTACTACAACTCATTATTCATTTCTAGCATGTTACTAGTAATAGCAGTTGAGTGTTTGATCATTTTGCACAACAAATAGGTCTCCATGTCTTATTTTGATTTGTATTATACGCTAATTAATTTATCTAACTTTTGAAAGAGCAAGTGGATTTTTGTAGCAGAATTTCTTAGGGAAGGTGGACGTGATCTGTATTTGGACTGTGATTGAATCACCCAGACTGGGCCTGATGGTTGAGGCCTGTAGAAATTTGTGGTGCAGGTAGAAATTCAGCTGCCAAGTCTATGGTGCAGTTAAAATGACCGTTTAAGGTGTTAGTCAGAGACAGAGGGTTTTCTAGCAGGTGCCGTGGTTGGTGTGGACACAGTAGCTGCCTTAAGAGTTTGTTCAACAATAAGTGTTTGCATTTTTCCCTGTGCTATATGCCAATAAGAAGACACCTGGAAATGTAAACTGTGTAGAGATGTATATAACCTGCCATTTTAGACAGAATAAATGGAGAACGTAGCATTAACCATATTGGTCAGATCTGTGTTTTTGCTCTGGCCCAAACTTCCCATTATTAAGGGTTCCCTCGCTATATATTTTTTTCTTTTTTAGGTTTTTCAAACTCCTGACAAAGTGATCTGTTCACTAGCCAAGGGACATTTTTTGAGGGGAGACTATCAATTTTTACTGTTGTAGAACCACAGAAGATTACATGTTATTCAAAATAATGAAATATAACAAAGTATGTATGAGTCACAGCTATGGCAACACATTTGCCTCTTTATTCTTTTCCAAATAATAACTATCTGCGTGATCTTCTGTAATAGTCCCTGTTTACTCCAAACAGCAGGACCATCATCCCCAAGGAGGCACTTTCCTGGTGACTTCTCCCTAGACCTGGAACTCTAGTCCTTAAATACCAAGTTGCCTGTATTGCCTGCCTCAGGAGAAAGAAATTCGAAGTCAAATTTTATCACTTCAGGCCATTGTTCAGAAATTATAATAGAGCTGGATAACCTTTCTGAAATGTGTAATTTTCTGAAACCTTACCCGAAAATATAGTTAGATTGGGTTAGTTAATCTTATTGAAAGAAAGGGAGAAGAAATACATAATTGTTCCTTAATATGGAAGGCTCGGGAATTGTTTTGTTTATACTCTGTCTTCTATAATGTTGTGCTTTGAATTTAAAGAACAAAGAGCCACCCCTAAGATATTTTCCAGTACTAAAGTTGTCCAAAATTAAGTTACAGTGTTATAGGTCTAGAAAGATTATAGGACAGATTTTCACATAATCTAAAGTAGTTTGGAAATATTCAGACAGAAATGTGCATATGATGTATTTCCTTTGTTATAACAATCCACCTTGGACTAGACCTTTGATTTCCATCTACACCACAAGACAGAAAAGGTGATACTTAAATGTTTTATGCTTGAGGCACAGGAGGCAGCAGAAAAGTGAGTGGCTCCTTTTTTACAATCGTGAAAGGTTAGACATCCTCCTCTAGAGCATCCACAAAATTTCAAATTGTTATGTTTGGGCTGCAGAAGAATCTTAGAAACGCCTGTCAATTTATGAAACATCAATTCAAATTTTATGTTTCTTGAAATATTTATTCTTTTGTTCTTATAGCAGGGAAGATACATTGTGGGTATTTCTCAAGAGGCATAATAACATTTTCTTCCCATTCATGTATTTTTTGAATAGAATGGGGATCACAGTACTCTAGTTGCACAGTAACTAAACCATCATTTTAAATTCTTCCAATATGGACATGTATTTCCTAAGCACCAATGTCTTTCTCCATAGGTAGTTGGATAGGTCAGAAAATATAATTTGAACCTTTTTTGTCATTATTTAACTTGAGAAGTAAAGACTTGTTTGTTTGTAGTATTTTCCTACATGCTGTGTATTTTGTGTCTAGAGAACAGCTCCTACATAGAGAAGTAGCAATCATTTAAATAAACATTAGTGAGAATTAGGTTACTGACTATTTGCTGTGAGAATTAATGTTCATCATAGGCATGATTATACTCCTTGTTTTGTGTAGAGACAAAATTTTCCTTTTATCTTGACAACAGTAAAATGGCCTAGCATTAGATGACATTTAATCACCATCTAATCTGTCAGACAAAGCACACTAACACTACTGTCACTGGCAGAATCTCTCCTCTTGTACTGCATGTGGATTATTTGGAATACTGTGTATATTGTAATACTTAGGCTGGGAGACTGGATTGCTGGATTTTATTATTGCTGCTGTCCTTGAGTGTTGGCAATGTGAAATTAATTGTAATAATATATTTGAATCTTAAATTTTGTTCTTGATTATCTTATGTGTTGGGTGTTTTAGTGAATTTTATTTGAGTCATAATTATTATTTTAGTATTTTAATATCTTAAAACACTTGATCCCTCAGAGGAATTCAGAAAACCCCAGTCCACATCTGTACTGTGCCAATGCATTCTACTGCTTTCTCCAGTTTTAGAATGTCATCTGACTTGTGAGAAACACAAGACAGGTTATAAGCCAGTGGGGAGGGGCACTTGTATTGCAATCTCGTGTCATATAATGCATCACATGGAGGAACAAAATAAAAAGCTGTCGTATTTTTCAAGCTGAAAACACCAGGATATATGCTTATTGAAAGTTTCTAATTATTTTTAAAATCTTGGCTATTCTTGGAATTTGAGTGTGCTTCAGCCTTCTGAAACTTAACCTAAAGGCAGTTAATATCTATTATTATTTTTTCTCCATACTTCAAAAGAAATGGGCTGGCATTTTTAGCTTTTATACTCTGTCATCTTTCAGTAGAAATTCATATGTCTAATGTCTTGGTGCTTATATTTTTGCTGTTTATGTTCTTGCTGGTAAGAAATCTAGACAGACCTCAACGTCTGTTTAATACAGCCTCTTCATTTAAAATACAAGTATCTGGATGAACTACATCAAAAATGTCTAGGAGGGAGTTTGGAGGGTTGTGTTGATTTTTTTCTTCATACATTAAATGACATTTGACCACAATGCTGCATTTCATCTAGATTTCCTGAACAGGTGTTTAAAAAAAAAAAAAAAAAGGCCATTTCCCATCTGTCCTGGTTTAGGGCAAATTTGGGAGGAAACCTCTGAATGGGGTTCCTCTGGAGAGCAAACCCAAACAGCCCCTCCCCTTAGCCAGTCTGGGAAAAGAACTTCCTCGGAGAAAAGTGGAAAAAACCATTTATTCAACAAACAAAATGCCCACAAGCATAATGAATGAATAATATGAAGCAATAAAACCTCTCGCCACTCTGAAGAGAGATGGCAAAACTGAGAGAAGTCCTTGCCAGGAGTTAGCTCTGCTCTCTCAGTCTTTTATCAGTCCCAGTCCCTTCAGCGCTGGAAAATGCCGAGGTCCAGGCCCGGTGGGCCGCAGGCACGAGATCCCGGTCCTGCTCTGGGATTTTCAGTCCAGGACAGATTTAAACAATCCCAAGGGAAAAAAAAAAAAAACCAAAAAAACCAGTCCAGGGAACTTCTCTGCCTCAGCTGGCTAAACTAAAAGCAAAAAACGTTCTCTCTCCAGCCACTGTCCGTGCCTCCGACGAACACACTGAGTCTGGAGAAAAAATGCAGAGGACTGAACGCTGTTTTTAAAAACAAACTGTGTGTTTCTTCCTTCCCTGCTTCACTCAGAACCTGTCTTAAAAGCACAGAACAAAACACACAGCACACACAGAACAGAGGACTGGGGATACAAGCATCATAAAATCACCCTAGGACACCATCTCAATTTTATATTTACTACACAACCATAGCACAAGACTGTACATCTTATTTGCATGTTTTAGTGTCCTTGAGCATTAAGCAATATTTTGCATGTATTAATACAATATTTACCTTGCTCATATACACAACTAAATTTATAACTCCATAAACAAATTTTCTCCTCAGTCCAATTTTCTTATAATTAATGTTGAAATGTTCTTTTCTTCAGATTTAATAATTTGCAGAAGGATATCTGAGCACATGGATTCAGAAAGTAAAATTATGGATTAATAAAATAATGAATATTCAAAATTTCAGCTATAACTCTTACTGATAAACTGTCGCATTTAGGGTATTTTACTATGTCATTAGACATTTTTAAAGCCTAGATTTGGTCTTTTCCCAAAGAGAAATATTCTGGAAAAGCGTGGGTAAATCTACTTCAACTTTTTTAAACTAAAAGTAATATGAAATGATACAGTTTTCTCCATCTTACAGAAGCAATGAATATTGTCCTTAGACCATTCTTAATACTGATACAGTTGAAAGGGGAGCTAGAAAGTGAATTTCTACAGTGAAGTGAGTCCGTAGTATTTGCAACAGAAGATTAAAGAAGAAAAACTTGCACAATTGAGCATATTAAATTAAATTCACCACAATAAGCCTGGTGCTCCTGAATGTACAACCTGAATTCAGCAACAACTCTTTCTAGAGTCTTGGGAAATAATTTTAGTGGAGTCTGAATAGCTTGCTTTTATAGAAACTTCCAGAAAAAAGATCCTTTTTTTTTTTTTCCCAAACTGATCATTAGAATCAGAAGATCTAGGAGAACAAAAGAACTAAGAAAACTGACTTTTTTATGGCCCCTGGTATGGAGTTGACTATAATACGCTGTAGTTTCACCCTATGTTTTTAATTAGTTTTTTACTTGCCTTGAAGAATAATCTACGTCTTGGCTAATTTTCTTATGATGTTCCTAACATAGGCGATAAATTTAAGGGTAATGAATAAAGAATGCTGATGTATAGCAGCTTTGGATTTACTCCTGGCTATCATTATAATATCAGTCACTCATGTACTTACTGCTATTTCTTTATTTCTTCTGGGCTTGGAGCTATTTGTCCTGACTGCAGCGTGACTCTTCAAGGGTAGATCTTGACTTTTCCCTTTCATGGAAGAATATTCTTCAGACAAAAACAGACGTATAAACACATTCTTGTACACCCAACTCATCAAATATCAGTATTTCAAATATTTATCTTTCTAAATATGTATTTATCCTAATGTGTGTGTCAGAACAGTAATATATATATATACACAGTAACATCTTGTGCCTAGATGGGAGAAAAATCTTTGGAAAATCTTTTTACTTCTGTAAAGAGTTAAATAATACGTCAAATTCACATATAATACTGTAATAGAAAGCATGTCTATTTATATTTATGCATTTGTACCTAAATAATACCATGGAAAGGATCTTTTCCTGCTTCCTTTTTTTCTGCTACTAATAAACAATTCACATTTATCTTGTCCATATTTTTTCCCCAAAGTATTTTAATTTCAATATATCTCTGAAGAGTTTAAGGTGTTTTCTTACTTGTGTTTTTTTGAGGATTTTTTAAAAATCTATTTATAAATCTGATTCCTGGCAGGTACATAAATGCATGTGTAATGTCCAAATAGAGAAAGGTTAATTGTTTTAGGTTAATATAACCATTTTATAATTCATTACTCCTGCAAAATTGCAAGCCACCATTAGTAAGACCTATCTTTATATTCTTTAATTACCATCATGAATATTTTTATAGATGATATTAAAAAGTCTTACTTTTCTAATAGCAGCTTGCTGCTTAACCATAATGCATTAAAACTAGACAGGCAGTAAAATCATTTTTATTAACATACGCCTACACCTATCTTTAATTCTATAAGTAATGGAATTCCTTATATTACTTTTTAACAGCAACAAAAAGACACAGGGCATATTGTGACATGCTGTGACATGCTGTGGCTCCTGGTAAGGTTGTCATAAAAAAACCTCAAAACAAACCCCCAGACAAGATTAGCCATTCTGCTCTCTTACTAAACAAGCTAACAAAAATGTTATCTGCAAGCTGTGAAATGGTTTGACAATTTAATTGAGAAAATTTTAACATTTCATTGGAGTGAGTGAACAAGTCTGGGACTTTCCCTTCCTGAGAAAAATTGCCCATGGAATGCAAGTAGAGATGAATCAGTATAACTTATGACACTGTATGGAATTCATCAACTACAATTTGCTCTTAACTCACTGGCAAGGCTTAGACTTTTCATGGAGTGTTTGGGAAACCAGCCAAAGACAGAGGAATAATTCCCTCTCATTTATCAAGAGCATATACATACCTAATACCTTACCTTGCACATAAAGCAATGGTATCCAGATTGCTTGTCCACGTGTGTTCACATCTGTTAGAACTTTTTAACACAAATGGCTTGAATTAGGCTTAAGAAAAATATCTGGGATTTGGGTGGGGTAGCTTTGTTTTCAGATTTTCTAGGGGTTTGGTTGCTTTCTAAAAAAAAGTTATTTTTAAATAGGCTCTTGGGGTGTGTCACAGCTTTAACCAAGATAGATTTAAGTGGTCTGTTAATTGATAAGTTCCAGGGGTGGGTCTCACATTCACATCATGTTTTCTTTAGTGCAACTTTGCTAAGATTGGAGTTTTGCTCATTTTTTAAAAAATCTCCTTGTTATGGTGCCAGGGAACTGAAGTAGACTTTGAAGACTTAGATATAGTTGCAGAACAGGAACACTAGGCAACAACATATTTATTTTCCCCACAGGGCCTCTCTAAACCATTTCAATTCCTTTGTAAAGAGATCATTCACAGCACTAAAGCGGTCTTTTAGTCTTTCTGCTCATGCAGTCTTGACTTACGACCTGAGAAGCGATCTGGCAGGCAGGGAGTAGGTTTGTGAATGAGGTACCTGTGCAGGAGGGGCCTGGAGGAATAAGGACCCTCAGCTGCCCTCACTACCCCCTTGGTTTTGACACCTGATGCCCTCTGATATTAGGCTCCTGTTTCACTTCCCTGGTGTGATAGATATTCTGTGGCCTTCCTCCTGCTTTAGGACTCATCATGGACAGCAATGGGATCAGGATGAAGAAGAGACCTGCCTTAAAGGGAAGTCCTGTAAGGTTAGCTCTTGGAAATTAATCCCAAGGGGATGGGGCATGAATCCCAAGTCCATTGATATCACTGGGTGTGATTTATACTGACTAAAGGGGGTTTGGAGATGAATTCTTAGGTTTAAAATTATTCCTAACCCTTGAGACAAGCAGATAAGCAAATGCTTTTGTGCAAAGCAGGTGTAGTAGTGTTTCAAAATCCTACTAATTGGTGTCTATTTACACAATGGATTATGCATATGCATATGTACACATCCACATGCACGCCCTGTGTTGCTCTTCCAGGTTTCGGTGAGACAGTGAGGAACATTGTGAGACTGGCTGCTCTACAGCCTTGGGCATAAAGCATGAGGAAATCTGCAGAATTGCCCGTGATGCCTGTCATGCTATGGATTTTGGAAGTCAACTCTTGTAATAAGATTTGTCTCACCTTTGAACATCTTTAGCATTTTTAAGCCTCAGTGTATTGACCTGTAAAGCACAGATAGAGTTCACTTATCTCCTAGGAATCAGGGTTTATTCATCTACAGATTAATATTTTTAGGTGGTAAAATGGATTTAGAAGTGAAAAATACACTACTTAAATTAATACTACTAAATAATTGTTGTTAATGCCAGAAGTGCAGGAGTTCAAAATCATGAATTTTAAGTGCTCTTGTAGTCTTAACTACCACATAGCAAATGCAGCCTAAAAAACAACCCTATCACTCTCTATATAAATACTGCAAGGATTGTACAAACAAAATGTAATACCAGTTAATCAAATGAGATGTAGAGAAACCCCAGTTAAAAAATTCCACACAAAAATTGTTAATCTTTATAATCTTCATGTTCTGCTTTCACTTAAACATCTGCAATTCTGCTGTCTTCAATAAAACTGTTATTAAATCAGAGGAGGTTTTCTAATAGTCTTATTTTTGGTCAATGCAGTCTTCATAGGTTATGGTTTGTAATTTTCTAATTTCTGGATTTGCAATTCTGAAGGAAAAATCTCTTTTAGATAGAAAGGCATGGTGTGTGGGATGCCCTGTCCATCTGGCTGATACTCCACAAACACAACTTCTATAAATTTTTAAGTCCTGTGTAGCATCTTAAGAAAAAAGAGATGTTGGAAGTAAAGACTGTTCACATGGTTTTTGAAAAAACAGCAGTCAGTAATAGTCAGCTTGGGTTACAGACAGAGCTGAAGTTCACCAGAGTAACTCAACTGCTGTTAATTTACATCAGGAAATGGTTTGGAGCCAGCTGAAGTCAATGGTCATCTCTCAGCCTAGGTAAGAGGCATAGAAATAGCTGAGACACCAGGGGAGTCAGTCAGAAGAACTCTACAAAGGCATGCAGTAAATACCAGATGGTATATTATGAATGTTGAAGAGCAAATTAAATTGAGATAATTTTTTCATCACATCTTATTATGGGGAAATTATTTCAAAGGGTTCTGCTGTCTTTGGAGAAATGCACTAATTTTAGATCCTGAGTGTTTTTCCCTTGAACGGTGAGCAGTTGGCCTTGAGTGGCAGAGGAAATGGTAAAGGGCAGCAGCCAGAGCTGCTGGAAAACAGCTGATGTCTGATTTTTCTGAGCAAAAGTACAGCTGCAAAATGCTTAAAATCACAGTGTGTTACACACAGAGAGATTTGAGCTAGATTCTCAAGATGCAAATCATTCCGTGTCTGTTACTGCAGTGCTGTTCCTCTGAGTTACACCATTGTACAATGTCTAGGAAAAAAACCCAAACAGTCAAAACATATTTTCTCTGTTTTTTCCCACCTGAAAATCAAGATACTAAGTCTTGTTTAGTTTTACATAAACTGCCAGAGTGTCATTGCCACAACTCTCGACTTGCACTGTTGTGCATAGAAAAAGAAGCAGACCTGTTCATGCTGTCTCATTTTAAATGATCTTCCTTGATTTTTTGGCACTTGTAGGATACACTCAACACTGCAGCTGCTGTTGCAAAAATATCAGATAATCTATAGGTGCTCACTTTCCTTCCAGCTGAGATGTCATCTGGATGTAAAGAAAAAAAAATCATCTGAATGTAAAAGAATAATTTAGAATTTTATAACGTAATGTAATGGACACATACATTCCATGGAGTCCAGAAAATAAGCAGAGAAAAGGATAGTAGTAATGCAAAAAAATTAGCTCAAGATTTAAATTGTTCACTAACTAGTGTTCAGCTGTTGAAGCTGCTGCTGTCACTGATGATAATTAACTTCTAGGACCAAGGAACACAGGTTTTTAATGCAGGACAGGAAATCAATGATGCAATGACATCTGTGAGCATATTTGAGAATAGAAATTTGCCAGTGAATGACCTCTATATTCCTAGTTCTCTAGGAAGAATTACATAGGGAATTCTCTGATGAAACTCTTTTGTACTGTAATATATTCTTAACGCTTTAGAATCAACTTCCCATCTTTTAATTAAATATTCATCAGGAAAGGATTCTTGGCTCTAGAAGAGAAACTGTTCAAAACCCAAGAAAGGGATCCTTAGGTTGGTTGATTTGCATATGTTTGTCTCTTTTCCCTGTTTTTAAAATTTCTTCAATATAGAATGGATTTTTTTCTTTTAATAGTAATCTCTAAGTTTCAAAATATGAAAACAGTTTCTTGGCCAACTCTTCTCAAGAAAGACTAAATCAGATGAGATCTGTGAAACTGGAACAAATCATGTTATAACTCAGTTCTTTAGATGTTAAGAGTAGGTTTTAGACACCAGTCTGATTTTTGACACAAAATCAATTCACTTGCAATAACAGCATATACATAAATACAGCTTTCAGAAAACTGTAATCTCAGAGAAATGAACCTATGGTCAATCAACATCAGTTACAAATTTGAAAGTATGGCTGGCTACTTCCAGCCATGTATGGTCAGTGGAGGTTACCAATGTGCATTCCAGCTTGATGCAGTGCTGCCAGCTGGTGCCAACATCTTTTGAAAAATGCAAACAAAAGAGAATATTAATTACCAGAAAATCAAGTGTTACTCTGACCTTCATGGGGGAATGAGAAGCAAATTGTCCTGAGGAAAGCAATAACTCCTCTTTGATATAAAATCATGCCTTTCAATTTGAGGTCATAATTACTTCATTGTTGATGTTTAAAGCTGTGAACAAGTGAAGTGCTATATATGAAAACTTTCCAAGAATTAGTCTTTTCATGCTGAACAATCATAAATTCACAGCTCTATCTGTTTTTTTTCCTGGAGTAGGATTCAGACAGGATTCATTCTCTGTGCTGGCTCTTTGTCTCCATCTTTTAAGAGACAGAGTGACAACCTTCTGTCCCCACACATGCATGTATATACTAAGGGTCAAAATGTAATTTTTAGGAACAGTTGATGGAGAATACCATCTCCCTTAGAAAATAATAATAAAAAATAATTATCAGGTTTAAAAACCACACCAGTTCCATTTATTTAGGAAAAATGCTATTCATATTCTGTGTTTATATTCGATGCCTGTTATAACAGCATAACCTGACTTTTTCCCACAGACTTTAATAAATGCCGACTTTTTTGAACACAGTGCTAATTTATGCAATACAGCATCTCTGGGTACTTCTCAAGGTGATCTTTAATTTAAATGAGTTTCTCTATGTAACCTTGACTTTCTGGCATACCTGAGAAGTACAGATGCTGTGTGGGGGAGAAGAGGCTGCACAGGATTCTTCCGCTGCCAACAATTTTTTATTTCAGACAGCTACCTGAAAAATATCTGCTGCAGAGATGACAATAAGCACTCTGGCAATTATTAACACACCTCAAATCTTGTCTTTTCTCATTCCATAAAATACATCATGTTTTCTATATGGGATGTGTCAGACCTCACTGGCAGCATTGCAGTCACTGATGTAATGAACATCAGACTAATTTATTTATCCAAATTAATTTATCCAAGTAATTAGCTCATTTCTCTCTTCTCATTTCTCTTTGACATCAAATGCTAGTCAGTACCATGTTCACAATAAATGTAAGGAAAAAGTTGTGTTTAAATTTCAAATGGTTTATGTTATGAGAGCTATCCTACCTGCCTGGATATAGTCTTCTATTCTAAAATTATCCTAGAAATGAGTTTCACACTAACTTTTCCACGTCAGCAGCTCTTGATGTTACTTCTGCCCTATTTGTGTAGAGAAATCAAAGTTCTACTGCTCTTAAGATGTTTCCTCAATCTAGTCTATGTGTATGTAAACTTGATTTCAGAGGGGAAGGGGGTTTTTTGCAGTTCAGTATGGAAGATTATGTAGTTGTCTTGCTGTTTCTAGACCTTTTTCTCTTTCTTTTTATTTTTTTTTTATTTCAAGCATGCCATTTAACTTAAATGTAACTCATTTATGAGAAGATCAGACAAAGTCCAGATTTTTTTCAGAAGAGAAGATTCAACTGTGCTTTTCCCCTGGATTTTCCACTTTGACTTATCCCAAATAGGGAGACATCACTTTCCTTTTTCCCCATGCAGCTGTGCCATATCAGTGTCTGCATCTCTATCACATCAGTGATTTCCCCAGCACCTAGAAGTGCATTGACAATGGGAAACTCTGGGATCTTGTGCTGCGGGTTGTTTGCAAGAATGCGAACACAAAATTTTCTGAGAGGTCAAGGAGAACATCTACAAAGAAACCTCTAGAAACCTGCCACAGGAGCTGGTCTGTTCCCATGTTTCAAAGCTCTTCTTTAAACACCCTTTGAATTTTTAAAAAGAATAGGTAAATGGGCATCTACCTTCCTGTGACAAGCCTCTCATTCTGCTGACACAGCCACCATAATGGCTTTCTAGTTTGCTTTCATTAAAGCTACTTCCTTAAATTTCAAGTGTAAAAGATGGCCTGGGATAAAACCATCTCAAGGCAGGCAAAGCCTCAAGTATCAGTAATAGGCAAAGCAGACTAAGTCTAATAGAGGAATTTGATGGTGAATTGCTGGTGAAAATCCAAGAATGTTTTATTTAGCCTTTTCTTTTGTGTGTCAGATGATTGAAGTAGAGGCTGTAAATTTAAAAATAAAAAGAGGAAAACAGTAATCTTTTACCAGCCCAGATTAGAATATTTCTAGATGTATATAAAAAGAAAATGGATATCACAGGAAACTTATAAAGCATCCCCAGTTCATTCCTTATATGTAAAATGACCTAGATTCTTTGCAGCAAAAGTGCATTTTGGAAGCAATATTTTTGGTTTGACATCTATCCCCACCTAGTGTCTGTGGCTGTTATTTCAAAATAATTCATCTCTATTTTCTCCTTCTGATTCCTTTCATCTCCCCTTTCTCCAGCAGAGTGCAGAAAAAAAAAATCTGCTTTTTGCATAGCAGTGAGTTTCCTCTACCGATAAATATGGCTTTTTTAAGGAACTGCAGCCTTTTTGACTTTTGTGGGAAACATGCAAATATTCCTTTTTATCTACCCTACAGGAACTAACAGATCTATCTACTGAACAAAAAAAAAGAATCTCTATGAATGAAATCAATTAAGGTTAGGCAAATTTTGTCCTCAGCCTCTTGCAACTTCTAATGCTATGAACCTTGAGTTATGCACAACTTCTCAGTAGGTTTCACACCAGTATTTTGTATTTGTAAACTTACTAGCAAATGAACTGGCATCAAATATTTTCATCTCCTAGTATTCTTACTTTTGATTCTTAGATGTATGTAAAAGTCATAATTAATATTTCTATTAATACATTTGAATTTAATGACAATTTAAAACAAGATAAAACTTTTAAAAATCTTATACATTTGAAAACCTTTGTACCAAGGAAGGTAAAAAGCAAATTTGCATAGCTCAGTGTCTGAAAATACAGCCCATCTTTGAAGTAAATAACCACACTGTTAGGCTGTCCAAAATATGGAAGAGGAAGTCTGTTATTCCAAAGGAGTGAAATAGTAGATCAATAACCAATAAAATATTATAATTTATGATGCTCTTTGGTGGATATTTAATGTCAAAATTCCCCGCTCTCTCTCACAGAAATGTTACTTACTTTATATTTACAAAACTGTATTATGGTACTAGTTTGCAATATTAGAAATAAAATAACATTAAGAGCCAGTGGGACTGAATGTTGATTTTTTTTTTTTTTGGTCATTGTGTTTAATGATTTCTACCCTAGAAGGATGTCTATCTATCCTTTGTAAAATATTTCAATTTTATTCCTATTTTTTTTAGGGGAGAAAAAAAGAAAGTGTTCTTTGCTCTGTACTTATATACATCCATGATACAGCTTTTTCTAGGTTTATTGTTAGGTATACACAATCTGTTGTGTACTTTGGAGCAATATAAACATCTAGAAAACTCGAGAAATCATACCTCAGTCTGGAGAAGACAGCATCAAATACCCTAAAATATGAATATTTTTTATTGTTCTTAGTGGTTTTGGGTGACTGTGTGCAGCTTCTATAAAGATATTAACCACTTATAATATTTTTTTTTCCTAGTTGTAACTCTGCGCTCAGTTTCAGTACTCAGCTCATTTCACAAGCTCCACCATTTCAGTGTGAACATCTACTGGAATAGTCCATGTTCCAGCCATGGGCAAAAGCCACAGCCATGGGCTACATTTCAAGTCCTCCACAGCTGCAGGGGGCGCTGTGGCGCAGGCTGGGGGAGCACGTGGCGATGGCGGCTTGCTTGAGATGAGAAGGGATGGAAGAGAGGCTTTGTTTCACAAACCTGTGAGGCAGTCGATCCTGGTGCACCAGCAGGACTCTCGGAAGCAGCAAGCTGGGACAGCAGGACATCTCAGCAGGCAGGGAATGCGGGGCTGTGGTACAGTGAAAATCTCGGAGCAGTGCCAGAGAAGCGGCGGGGGTGGGGCAGCAGCGGCCCAGCTCCCAGCACCTGGGCACCCAAGCAGATCGTGATAGGTCCCTCTTTTAGTGAGGGAGGTGATAATAATTGAGAGCAGTTCAGTGGCTGCTCTCAGGCAGAGGCTCACCCTATGGCAGAAGCAGCAGCTCTGGGCTCTGGCAACAGCACCGAATTCTTTTCTCCAAGCAACACCTCTTGACTGTCATCCTCCGAAGCCCAGAGAGAGAGAGGCAGCAACTGCCCCAGCCCCGTCTTTTATCAGCCCAATTCTCTGGTATCTCTGCCCCTCAGAGAGAAACTCCCAGATAAGAGAAGTTCAACCACATGGCCTGCTCCCCTGAGCTTTGCCACATCTTTTGTTTTTCTTAAGTACTCAGTCATTAGTCTTTCCTAGCAACTTATGGGAAAAAATTCTGTAAGTAAAAAAGGAACAAAAGAAAAGAAACCTGACCCCAAACACCTTCAGCAGAAAGTACCATTATATACCTGGTATTACACAGTAACCTCCAGTTATGACAATTTTTTGTGTAAATGCTAAAATTTCCCCCGAACCCTGATAAGTCAACCCTTCATTGTAGTAGTTTAGGATTAAAGTGTCTTTGCAGCTGATCTTTAGCATCTGTAAGAGACATGCTTTTTTTTTTTTTTTTTTTTTTTGTAAATTTCCTTTCTTTTTACCAATCCCCATTTTTGGAGATTTGCAGTGGTGCAGGATAGAAACACTGTCTGAGTATCTTACACTGGGCCTCAAAGTCCACTAGCAACAGCCAGTCTGGAAAAAACTAGAAAAATAAACTCCAAGAGCTAAAATACAAGCTGGACAAGAGGAGCCACTGAGGTTTGAATCATCTCTAAACCAGCCTTGTTATTTTGGGTACTGTTTTCTGGCTGTTGACTGGCTGAAGATGATGTTAAGTGGTAGCAGCAGGAACCAGCAGCATGGCCACTGTGCAGTGCTTCACGAGACAATGCTGATGCTGTGCAACATCAACAGCAAATCAGACAAGATCTATGGTGCAAGACATACTACAGACACACACAATCCTAAAATGGCTAGCCTGGGAAACAGTAGATAAAGATAACATGCTGTTTTCCATTACATAATATATAACTGTGGAAGAGCCTACACTAACAGACATCTGAGCCTTATCAATCAAATCTACTGGACCCTAGGCCATTGAGATGAACTATGTTTTAACTATTGTAAAGCAGTTGAGCATTTGGAGGAAATTACTGAATAACCGGTTCCGTTTTCTGTTTCTTATGAACTGTGATGTTAATTATATGAAAAAACAAACCAAACAAAAAGCCAGCCTCCAAAAAACCATGAGAAAGTTTCCAAAATCACGAACTTCTTTAAACATAAAGAGAGGAGGATGATATAGATGCATAGGTTGCCTTGTCCATTTTTTCTTTTTCACTACTAGAGTAATTATTGTAGTTGCTGTAGTTTGAGTCCCTGTCTCAGCTATAGTATCTTCAAATGCAGTACGGGTTCCTGCCTCAACTTCAGTTCTCTGAGAGTGCTGAATGGTGTCCCAAAAGGCACTATGGCCAGGCCACAGTGAGAAGCTGCTGATTTTCATTGCAGTTGGCAATGTACCTTTCTATCAGGAGATGCATCTGTTTGCCAGGGTTGATCACCTGTTCAGATGTAAAAAAAAAGTAAGGCCTTTCTCTTTTTGTCCAATATTTAAATAGTTTTGGATTACTTTGTAGTTCAACATAATAGAGGTAAATTCAATCTTAGAGAATAAGAATGAGAAAGTATTCTTCATTTAAACAAAATCTATGAAGTAGAGACAAAAGAAATACACATTTTAAAGTCTGTCAAATCATAGAGGTTCAGCAACATCCTTGTAATGAAAAGGACCTTCTAATCAAATAGAAAAATTCCCCAACCAATGAAGAAGTTGTAATATAAAGACTTATTTTAAGTTAGTAAACAAACAGTGAAACTTCATTAATGTTTATATCTATCACCCATAGTGTGACTCATTTATTTCATTTGTATTCTTCAACACACAATCATCAAGCCAGATTTTGCCTGTTTGAAAAGAACAGATTACAGCAAACCATGCCTAGCCATATTTAACCATAATTTAACAAAACACATTGTCCTTAAATGCCCTGAGAGAGTTCAGTACTCAACCGTCCCATTGCCATTGTTGCCTTGGATACAAGAACTGCTTTGAATCAATTTGTTAATTAAGGATTTGAACTTGGAAGACTCTTTGCATTTTGGCTTCAATCCAGATAAGCACTTAAAGCACCTGAGCTCTTTAAGCACTAAAATTATTTCAAGTATGACAATTTATGACTTTAGAATTCAATTCCATGCCTAAATCTTGGTGAATTACAGCCAGAACAAGAAGAACAAGATTACAACGAGAACAGACTCCAAGCAAGAATTATCAGTATGAAATGTTACGTGGGGTTGTTGGTTGGAGACAGACGAATGACACAGTTCACCCAGAGTCATCGACAAACAGCCTTATTGTTCGGAACTTCTTTTTACAGGGGGTTTGAATTTCCTGGGCTTAGACAACCAATTGGTGGAGATCTCTGCACTGCCCAGATCTCTGGCCAGTGGTGTATCTGCATTCAGGGTTGAACAGAGTTGGCTGAGAAGCCTGTTTGAGTTAAAATCTATCCTATCAATGCTCACCCAGGGACTTGCTTATCAAACTGGGCTAGCCAAATTGAGTTTCTTATTTATGTCCAAATTTATCTGCCAGCTACAGACCAGCTGTGCTGTGACAATGAAAGTAAGTGGAATAATGTGATACTTTTTTACTAAGTTTTTGTAACAGAAAAAAAAAGCATAAAGTGTTTGCTTCTTAATTTACAGAAGATTTTTACCTGATTAAAAACTTTAATACGTGACTGTTCATCTAATGCATAAAATCAGCTTTATGTGGTCCAACACCATGTGATGTAAATAAACTAAGTTAACCATATATGTTATTGCCCCATGACCCATATAAAAGCACATGGCATTAACAGGAACACACACTGGCTGGGTTCTGCAGAGTAAATTTGCAGTCTTCAGATTCACAGTATGTTAAAGGACTACTGAATTTACCAACAAATTTTATAAATTAAAAGATTCGTTGCATATTCTCTGCAGATTTTAATGTGAAACAGAACCTTTCTCCAATACCCTTGTCTTCAGATTGTTTGACCCTTGGCCCTTATAGCCGAAGCTGAACAAAAATGATCCATTGCTGTCAATGTAGGAGATCAAGTGTAATTATGGTAGTTTTTTTCTAAACAGAATTACAGTGTAACCATGGCAATGGGGGAAGAAAAAATCTCACAGTAGTAGAGAACTATAACTAGAAGCTCTTAGACCACTCTGTAGAAGAGCAACCAGGTTGGATTCTACATTGCTCACACTCCCCATTTCTTTGAACCAAGGGCTGATGTCACCTCTTCACTTCTCAGGAGACATAGCCCCATTCTGCCCAGGGGCTCTCACTGGTACAAAAGATAATGAGTAACCAGCTGAAAGAGTTGGGGGCACTACTGGGAATGAAGCTCAGAAATGTCACCTGCTGAATTTTCCACTATGAACAGTAAATCCACAGGGAATAGGCCTTGCTTCCCATGTAGGGTAGAGTATCAGGATATAAAGATGTAGTGTTCAGGCCCCTGGGTTTTCTCCTCAGTTGAGCTGGACACACATTCTAAAAGCAGAGTCAGTGGAAGAAGGAATTAGGACTTCATCACATTTGTCACATCAACATAGCAAATCCCCTTACTCCATGCTTATGGCCAAATGAAGAATATCCTCTGCCCAGCCTCTTTTCTTTCTCACATCTTTAAATAATGACTAAATTGGCCAGACAAGATTTTTGAGCCCAATTATACTCTGCCTTGAACCATGAACCTTGAACCTTGACTTTCTGAAAGGGTTGCTGTTCTGCTTGAAAGCATTCCCAATGAAGTGGCACAAGTGAAAGTACTCTGTAGCTCTCACAAGAGCAAAAATTTATACCTGGGTAGCAGAGACTTTGAGAGTCTATTCTGACATCTAGCCTTTACCTATACAATGGAGATAGCAATGCTTTCCTAGTGAGGAGGGATGCTATGTGTATTTGGAATACAATCCAAGATCCCAGCAGCTAATATATTTTTTTAAAGGTATTTATAGACAAAGAAAATATTTTTTTCTCTTTTCTCTTAGTCTCTGCCAAAACAGATTTCAAAGCGAGTTAGTTCCCTTTGAGACATAAATTTGGGAAATCCCACCTGGTCCTTTATAGTAGATTAAAGAACATATGCTGTATGTTAGAATGCATTCCAAGTAGTATTTTAAAATATATGAGATGGCCTTTAGTGAACACTGAACACTGTGTCTGTTACCCTTTCGCATATATTTAAGCACCACAAGTATGAGAAACCTTCAGCATACTCAGAAGAAGAACTAGAAGAACTAGCCTAAACAACAAAATAGCAGGGCTAAAGGCGCAGATAAAGAGAAGAGCACAGACTCCAGGATGATATGTTCCCTTGAAAATGTGCCAAGAAGGCCAAAGCACACATAGAAGAGATAAAGGTGAAGAAGTGAGTGGCAGAAGACCACTACCACCCCTGAGACCACTACCACCACTTAAAGACTGAGCATGCCCAGAAGGGTGTAGAGTAATTACCATACCAAGTGAGAATGGGTGAGGTCAGGAAATGAATATGTATGAAGAGGGTCAGTGGAATGTCATACATATGTAAGACCTCAGGGAGTAATAAGGGGGGCAAGTTCCCTAGTGGGTATGCGTGTCTTTGGTGAAATTATTCCCCACACATCTCAACGTCGATAAATACATACCACTCTAACAACTGTTATTTAGTTGTGGAGTTCTTTCCATGGAGTTTCAGTTGGCGACCACAAAGGGACACCCTCTGTCCAGCTGTGGGAGCGGGCGGCGTGGGACTCCCCAGGCGCCGCTGGGGCATTCCCAGTGGAGACTCCCTACCTGTGTGCTAACCCGCGGGGGACAGAAGGACTTGTTCAGGGCCAACACGGACAAAGGTGTGTATTAAACTGGAAAGGAAAATACATAGGAAATAGGATGAAGTTTCATATTGTGACATGTTTTTCACCCTCTGAAATAATCCTGAATGGCAAAGAGATTGTGGTATTAGAGCCCCCTCCGATCCCTTGGTACTGGCCCTTAAAAAAGATAATAAGGCCACTAAAGGAAAGCTGGAACACTGCTGTTTGTCCTGTAGCATTGGCCAAAGATGCATTAAATCAAGCAAGGTTTATCAGGCTGCAACCACAGAAGACGAACTTGAAGGCTCCTTCCCTCCTCCACCTCCCCTAGAGGACCTGAAAGAGGCATTAGCCCCATCACTCCCTGATAGTCCTGGGGCGTAGTCCCAAAGCAGAGGGTTAGTGATACAGGCACCCCTACAAGAAGTAGCGAGGCCAGATGGGCCAGTAGTAATTAAAGTACCTTTTTCCTCCATTGACCTAGAGGCATGGGAAAAGGTTGCAAAAAATTATCGAAATGACCCGGTAAGTACAGCCAAACGCTTGCGATATGTAATGAAACAACATGTACCGGATTGGAATGATATACGGCTGCTATTAGATTCATTTACTGAAACCGAGAAACCATTGATTTTAAAAAGAGCAGGGGACATAGCAGAAGATCACTTAAAAACACAACAGATGCGATTAGATGAGAAATCATCCCATTTTCCCCTTCAGGACCCATGTTGGGACCCAAATAGAACAGCAGGTAGGAAAAAGTTGTTAAAACTATCAAGAATAGATAGTAAGGGGAGTGGAAAGTGCTATACCCGAGACTAGAAATTGGTCAGCTTTATATGCAATAAAACATGTTCTTACAATTTTTTAAGTTCAGTTTTCTCTGAAGAGCATAGAAAACCCTGACATTTGGGAAAAGTTGAAAACATAATAGGAAGTAACCCATTTAACTTCTGCCTCTCTCTCTATCTTACCTAAAAGTAAATAAAACCAGGCAAATAACATCTACAGACCAACTAAACTCTATAGACTGAAGCTACTCACAAGGGACCAGTCATAGTTTAAGCAAACAAATCCTGCTTAACATTCTGGTGGACCAATAGCAAAAGGCTGCATTCAAGTTTTACCATTCTCTTTTCAGCTGTTTAATTGCCACACACTGAAATACCTTTGCCAGCTCTAAGAAAGGAATTCAGACTGATCAAACTGGAGTTTACTAGTTAATTTACAGATGGGGGTTATGGGGGCATACAGAGTTGTTGTCTGAAGCCAGATAAGGCATCACTGGCTTTGCTTAGTCTCACAGAGGATAGGGTCCAAGCACTCAGATCTGCTGACCCCTTACTTCTCCTCAGGACCACTTGGGGTTCATTCATGAAGCCTGAATTATTCCTGGGATGTGTCCAAACACCTTTTAAATGCTCAGCCTCAGCCACAAAAAATAACTTCATTCATTTTCTCTGCTCATACATTAGCCATAACTCTCCTCCTTAGACTTGGCCTGGTGTGTAGCCAGTTCTTGCATCTCAGAGGTGGGGAGGCTTAGGCTCTAACAGCATGTAGATCCAGACCCAGCTCATGGCAACTGATCTGCCATGTGCCAGCATTGCTCCCTTCACTGGCTTCACCTGCAAGAACTGGCCAAACCGCATGATGCCCCTTGTCTGTTAAGCAGGCACAATTCTCTCCAGAGCACCAGGAGTCTGCCCACAAGCTTCTTGTACATTGCTATTGCAAAAAAAGGTACATAACGGGAAGAGGATGAAGGACATAAGACAGACAAGGCTGCATAGAGAAACTTTAGAAGTTCTGTCCTGTTCTGTTTCCTGTTTTTATTTTCCATGGTTTTATTGTTTCTCAGTGCTGAAGAATCTTCCTGTAACCCTTTTATTGCTTCATTTTGTACTAGAGAAAAAGAAAGAAAAACTGCTAGCAAATAGTACTACTCAGAGCACTAGATGTTCTGCACGTTCTGTTTGCTTCATTAATGATTAGCATGTTCAGATAGTAACAGACTACAACATTTTTGCTTTCTGAGAAAAAAAAGATATTTAAACATGTCATAGGTTGACACAGTTTGATTTTTGGTTAATGGAATATTGCCCTGCTAGGACCTGGGACTTTGCTTTGGAAAGGACAGGGATCTATCAGGGGCCAGTTCTTGGACTAGCATGTAGTTCTGACCACTCAGAAAACAGAATGCAACTTTTGGTAATACCCATATAAAGCTGAGACTGGGTTGAGCCCTCCTCTTGCCCCCTGCCTGGCGACCAGGTAACATCATGGGCCAGCTGAGGAGGGCCCGGCTTAGGCCCTGCTGCCCCAGGGCGGCTGGGCCCGGCCAGGCCTCTGAGTCTCTGCCCGCAGAGCAGCTGGGGCCGGCTGAGCTCCTGGTGCCCCGGCTGCCGGCAGCAGTGCTGCAGTTCGGCAGTGCTGGCCACGAGTCTGGGACCACGGCGGGGATCCGGGCCGGGCTGTGGCAGCGCCATGCCCCGATCTCCTGGCTGCCGGCACCCCTGGCCCAGTGGAGAGGATGGGATTCCCACCCTACACCGGGCCCCAGAGAGCAGGTCCGAGAGGCTCACGCCATCAGATCGAGTGGGGTAAGAAAAGGCACCCACCAGCCCCCCACCTGCATGGCTTTGAAATCTTTGTGCTGCCACGGCAGAGATCACATGAGCACTGCAGGCCTCTGCAAGCTTTAACTCTTTCCTGACACAAATTGAGACTTTCTTAAACTCTAACCCTTCTCAGAGATGAGAGAAAAGGCCAAATTGGAGACATGTAAAGGGACAATATAGAGATCTCAAAGTCAGTAAAGGAAGAGTGACCTCTTAGGTGGAAGAGATGACAAGTTGCCTTGGTTCTAGTCTGAAAATCTCCTATGAATTATGGTAACAGACTGTAATATGAATATGCTAGAATAATCCTTTAAATTGTGGACAGTATGAACTGGGGAGATGATCTGTGGATTCTTTGAGCAAAGGTATGATTTACTGAGTGAATATTGAATTAGAAGTTGTGATTTGGATGATCCCATGAGAGGTTTGAACAGAGAGAGATGAGAAGAAGCCCTTTGCCAGTGAAGAAGTGAGAAGACATCTCTGTTCTCTGGGATGAAGAATTCTTTGCCTTCAAAGTTGTTTGTCTTTAAAAGTGCCACCTCAGTCTGTGAATCTACAACCCATATATGTGGTCATGGGAAAGGCTACATGAATATGGGAGGTTCCACAATTGCAGAATCTCCTGGGTGGGCTGCTTTTGTGTGTGTTAGAAGCCACAAGCAGACTGTTTCTCTTGTGGAAAGTTACCAAAACGACAGCAGAGACTTCTCCCTCTCAAAGACTGAATGAATGACTATTTTGTAAGTGGTACTGATCTGGAGTCCTGAGTTTCGCAGTAAAAGTAATTTTCTTTACGCTGTTTGTAGAAAATGAACAGTTTGTGGTGGGAGGAAGGGTTCATTTAAAAATTCATTTGTGGTTTTTTTTTTTTCTTTTCCCTTGCTTCTCTTACTGTGTGTTAATAAAATCTATCTGTTTACCATAAGTTGGGGCCTGTTTTGCCTTTTTCTTTCAAAATCCTATCTCCCAGTTGGCAAACAAAATTTGGCGAACCTGAAATCACCACATAAATGGTGCTGTGACTTGGATTAGCCAACCAAAACCACTACAAAAGCATATTTAATACATCAGAAAGTCTTTCCTGTTTATGTGTACCAATAGGAATAAAACCAGTCAAACATCAGCTGATAGGGGAAGAATTAATTATTTACTTGGTTTATGAATTCAATTGTCAGTGTTTTCAAAGGGAGGAACTAATTACAGTGAATGACTGGGGGATGGGAAAAACCAGCAAATTGGTAGTTTGAATTATTCCTATGATATCTTCTATTTAAGTTGCTTGTGAGACACAAGTGGCAAACTGATCAGAGATCTCTACCACTTCCTACCTGGTCTGTGAGCTGCTTCCAAACAAAAAACATGCTGTGAAGATTAGTGTACTGGGACAAGAAAATAATTGACCTGGATTTTATTTAAAACATTAAAGATCGGTGTTTCACAAGACTGTCAATAAAGACAGTATGGTTGCTGAAATTGCTTGAAGGAAAACCTGAAGAAAATGTCATGTCAATAGAATAAAAAATCACGTATTAAATCAGAAGATATTTTTGAACAGAAAGCTACTTTCTGTTTAATAAATGTCTGTGTCTATAATGCCTGTGCATTTCAAACAGAAAGCTTGTGTGAAGCTATGTACTTCCCAAATAATAATTTCCTAAACCAAAAAAGACCCATTGTGTACTAAAAGAAGGGACAGGTTCTACATATACAAGTTAACATATGGAAAAGACATGGAAGGTTTCACCCATTTTTACCTGCCACAACCTCCCTTGGTAAATAGTCATCTCTCCCTGACAGCAAAACCAAAACAAAGGGTTTAAAACTTCAGCCCAGTGTGTTTAAACAAAAGTATTACCTAAAAATAGTTCTTAGTAACTACTGTGTGACCAGTATTGATTCTCTTCTTGGTAGTTATAAATCCTAAGCAATTGCACAAAAATCAAAATTATTTCCCCACTCCTTAAAGGGGTGTACAAGAACCATGCAATCACGTTTCACCTGCTCAGAAAAGTGTTTGAAGACACTGTATCATAGTAGTGAATAAGCCAAGCCTATAAGAATAATCGTCTTTAAGTATATACAGTGTAAATCTCTGTTAATATGAGAGAATGATGACATGCTTCAGATCTTACAAGATCTGAAGACTTTTAAGATCCATAAGACTATATTTATTTTTTGATTTACATTAAGAAAATTGGATGTTTAAGATGATACAAGTAGCAGCAACGGATGATATATGGCAGAATACTGTGATGCCACAATGTGAAGCATTAACAACTCCATTCTGGCCTTCTTTATATGTGAATCGTGTGATTGTACAGCTTGCATTAATGACCATCTTGCTAAGAAGACCTGAAACTTCTTGGTTATAGCCATCTGTAATAACAAAGGTGACCAACTTATACAAGATGAGGTAGCTGGGGAGAGAGGAGTAACAACAAAATATGTGCCAAACATGCATTTATTGTAAAGAAACACTACAGAAAGAATATGGTGCCATCCATAATGATTCTTAGAGAAAAAGGTAGCAGATACTTTATTAATATAAATAGTCCCCAGAGACCATTTTTATTAACTGAATCCATTTGGTAAGCCTTAAGAATAATTTTATATTCACTAAATATTTATGTAATGATAAATACAAGAAATAAGCAAAACAAGAACGTCACAGCCACAGCTGGTCTGAGGCTATACAGATGGATATGGCCATAATAAGAAACCCAATTCGGCTAGCCTAGTTTGTTATAGAAAAGAAGTAAACAAGTCCCTGGGTGAACAATGGAAGGTTGGGTTTGAACTCAAACAGGGACCTATGGGTTTCCCAATACCTCTGAGGATCCAGCCCTTGGCAGAGAAGTGGCTAAAATCGATTAGTGAGACAGCATGATCGAGTGTGTCGTGAAAAATCAAAAAGGTTTTAATAGGGAAAGAAAATAATGCAAAAACAAAGGCAAAGCCAAACACAGTATAGAGACAAGTCTCCTACTTGCTACAACACCTCGAAAAGCCTTGAGCTTCTTTGTTCTCTTTCTTTAGTACTCAATAGTTTAGGTGGGTTGTTTGGCTCTTGGTCGAATGAGAGCAGCAAGAGGCTTTGAGTTACACTCTTCAAGCCCAATCAATGCTTTCATGCTGGCACTGAGCCAATTACTGTCAGGAGGGTATGGAAAATTCTAGGTAAACTTTCTAAAATGTCTAGAGGTTAAACTGAAACTCTCTCTTTATAAGGAACACTGGCTGGGGGTGTGCGGTGCCAACAGGGACCCCTGCCAATCCCATTCAGTCCTGAATGCAAACATCTAACTGGCTAGTGAGCAGAGCAGTGCCAAGACTCCAACCAATCAGTTGTTCAAGCGTGGGAATTTTGAACCCACTATAAAAGGAGTCCATAATAAATCCTGGCTGTTTGTCACATGATCTTGGTGAGTCCTGTCATTTGCCTGTTTCCAAACTGCGACCATAACATGATACAAGAATGTTAAAAATCACTGACAAAAGAAGCAAAGGGTGGCCAGGGGGTAATAACAAGCAAAATCATTTTATTCTGGAACCTTTTGTCTTGGGAAAAATACTTGAATGTGTTGAATTTTGGAAGTGGGATGCAAATTTTGATGGTAGACTCCTGGAAGAGAAGGATTAAATTCTTTTCCATAGGAAGAAAAGAGCGTAGACCCAGTATTTATAGTACAATTGAGAGGCTGCTCAGAGTATGTAATAACAATTCAAGCTTTCTGGGAGCAATCCTTGGATGCACAGAATTTTGGAGGTAGAATCAAAATTTCAGAGGTGATTTCACTGAAAACCCTGCATCCTGACTATGTGAGACTCAAGGATTATGTGCTTCATAGATCTCAAAAGGAAACTGAAGATTAAAGGCTGTGTGCTGCAATTCAATAGATGCAGTTAAGGGTGGAGCCAGCAACAGCTTTCTCACCTGGCACTTGAATGAGTTGAATTTTTGTCAGATATTTGCGTTTTGGTTGCTGGTCTCTCCAAGGGTTAAAAAACATCTTTAGTACAAATATAACTGGCTGTTTGAATGTGCTCCGCTTAATCCTGCACATGGACCAGGAAGGTCAGAAAAACATATATGCATGTCGTTTGAGTGACTAGATGTTTTCATTGTTGGAGCTGCACATTGGGGGAGTATGTGTTTACACAGCGCTATCTAGTGCTGATGATGCACAATGACATCGGAAAACTCGACTAGATGGACTTAATTAACAAAACGTACCCTACTTTTTGTACTTTTTGTACTACCGGCAAACAACTAAATGTAAACCACCTAAGTCCAAGTCTTTAAAAAAAAAATGGAGACCTTACTAGCTTTCAATTTCCAGATTTGTATCTGTGGGAAAAAAAAGTAGCATTTATTTTTCCTTAAACCCTCTACAAAGCAAGCTCCACTGCAAATTAAATCTCACCTAAAAGTAGGATCACAGACTTTTAATCTCTCAGAGTCCCAAATGTCCATCAATTTAAAAATGGTTTTCTGGAAAGACTAGGATATTTTTCTGTGCAAGAAGCGTATCAGATTCTCTTCAAGACTGAGTGCAGTTGGTACACCTCTGAGCAGCTCTCAAGGAGCACCACAGGGAAGGGTGGGCCCTGGCCGAAGGGGGCAGCAAGGGGGCTGGGGGTTTTGGGGTGGGGTGGTGGGCGGTGTGAATGAAGTTTGCAGGATGGAGTGAATGGACGGTTCCAAACATAAGGGGCAAAGCTGAGCAAAGTTTTTCTTCTGGCACATTTATCCATACAAGGTGTGGCTGGAAAACTTTTCAGTGTAGATTGTGTTGGCAAGGCCAACAGAGAATTTCTCGGCTTGCACAGAGAAATGTGCCAGGAGAGAGGGGGGAAGAGAGAGAGAGAGAGTTTGCTGACCTTGCTCTCTTCTAAGAGTAAATTATATATATTTGTGCTGCGTTCAAAACTGCATGGTAAATTGTTTCAGATACTATGGACAAAACTAATGCAATATTAACACAATAAGAATTTAAAAAGTCAACTAGACAAGAGAAAATTGTTGGGTTTGTATCTGCCCACATTCTGGATCACGGCTGTGTGAAAATGGTCTGTGATCCAGGCACAAAGGTGCATGGCATAGACAGCAGCATCATATAATAAATACCCCAAGTTTCTTTATTAATCACTCTCAGGAGCAGGAGAATGTATAAATTTTGCTACAGAGATCCCTTTTGAGAGGAGAAATGTTTTGAGAGAAGAAAAACTGCAGGAATTCCCACTGTAGGCTACATATCTGCTTTGTTGTATCCTTTTAGTGCAGAAACACATCCTGACAATTTGCATTACAAGGATGCACAGAACCTATTTCGCATCTGCTCACTGAGCCTGAGGAATGGTTTGTAGTGAAAAGGAAAGGAGAAGCACCAGGAATACAAATGAACTGAAACACAAGCAGCTAATACATTCAGGCTTGGTCCACATAAGTTTATTTTTTTTATTTTTTTTTTTTATTTTTAATTTTTGGCCTAATTTTTTTTCATTCTTCCCATTAAAGGGTGGTTTTTTTTTTGGCTTGCTCTTTTGGCATTTTGCCAGTAATATGCTCAATGCTATTTCTTTTGAATGAAACCTATAGCATTCTATTATAAAATGTTTGGGGAAAACCTTGGCCATGTCTCTCAAGTTGCCAGATAGTCATAGGTTTTCAAAGCTGGTTGGAGATATCATGAAAGCATCTAAGGTTTATGCATGAATCAGCATCCCCTTGTCTCAATGTCATGCTGCAGTGATACCTGCAGAGTTCTAAGACTGGATTTAAAACAGCAAAGTTCAACACTGGCTCTTGAGCCAGCAGGATTAAACATCCAAGACTGTACCTATATTACCTCTAGGCTCAAACTACTGTATGAAAACTCATTACTGCTATGGCAGTTTCATAGTACTCCACAGGAAACCTCTCTTTAAGTGACTCCAATATGCTTTCAGTGCTAAAGTAGGTGAGTATGCTACCCCTGAATTTGTTGGGTAGGCACATTTAAGAGGAAAGTATTTTATTTTCATCACTTTCCTTGTTTCTCATTTTGACAGAATTAAGAACTTTTAAAAAATCTGGTATCACTGATGGTCAGCACTCCTCCAGTTAGACTGTGGAATCCCTTGAACCCGTCAGGGAAACCTCCAGGCTTTGCCCTGGAAAGATCTACCATGGAGTTTCCCCACCGAAGCTGAAAGAGAAGACATCCCCCATGGTACCCTGTAGAGCTACTGCCAATCTACTTTAGATTGCTTCCTCTATTGGACAGTTGACCCTGGCCACCCCAACTGTTCATCCCTCATCTCCTCTATAGGTTGCTGCCCTTTGCCCTACCCTTTGTACTGCCCCCTTGCCCTCAGGTCATTGGCCACTGACCCCTTATTTAACCACTGAGCACCACATGGTCCTTGTCTTTTGTCCCTGATTCCTTTTGGCGTGGTGAATGTAATAAACCCTCGCTGGAAATCATCATACGGAAGGCTCTTCCTGTCGTTCCTTCACTGAGCTATCTGTGGCCTGTGTGTGTGCATAGACTGGAAATTATTGTTCCTGTGGCCTACTCCGAGCAGCTTCTGAAGGAGATGCTTCGAGAAGGTAGCAGCATTTCACCATCCTGCAATTTTAGACTACACTCGATTACACTGTGCTGCTAAAGGACAATGAAGACCAGTACTTGGGATATGTTCCACTTCTGCCCTGTGAATTGCTTCCCATGCTGTATCTTTGCTCCAGCTGTGAAACCAAACCAGGTTCCGTTAGAATGAACCAATAAGTTTCACACAGTGCTAAGCCTAGCCCATTTCTCTTGAAGGGTACAACAGCAGTCCATAGCAGTGAACACTGCTCTTCATTGGGCCATAACTCTGAAAAAAGCGCACACCACCTCTCAATCTAAACCATTAACTCTCCTAGTGATGCTGGATTTAGGAAGTGTCAAACTGCAATTAGAATCCAACAGCTACTTTCCACGACCTGTCAACAGAGCACTGCATAGTTGCAACAGTCCAACAAACTGAAGGGATTATTTTTTATGGTTGCTTTTCAAACATAATTGGCTTATGTCCCTTTTTTGGGTTAAGGGAAGGTGGCCTGTCCACCTTGGTCAAAATTGGCAGAATTTTGGCCCCATTTGCTTGCTGTCATGCATCATGTCATGACACGACCTCTCGGTGTCAGTGACCTTCCCGCTGAAGTGCCAGTCATTACATGACTTAAAGCAACCTATTCACAGAGTGTCCACGCCATTGCTACACCCATTTTCTGCCCCCCTTTAAATGACTGAGCAGTCTTACTGTTTCCAGCACTCCTCAGGGGACATGACCACCACCTCCTTCTTTCTGAAGTTTAGGAACCTAATCTAAAAGCAGTACCAGCAATACCAGTTTATCTAAAAGCTGTATGCTCCATCAAAAAACTCTGAGCAAGCACTGGTAGTTTGAAGACTTTTACATATTTTTACAGTGGGCTTTTTGTTCGCTTTGTTTTTGAATCTGATGGAGTAGTGTGCTGTTCCCCTCTGGCTACCCAGGATGGGAGGGAGGCAGGCCTAGCCCTGGTGGGGCAGCACAGCAAGCCACGGGCGCTGATGGCTGCAGCCTGCAGGTCAGGACGAGTGGGCAGGGCTGCTTCTGCAGCCTGAAACATGGCTGGCTCAGGGGTTTAAATCATGAGCCAAAATATTTCACGGGTCAATTTGGGGCAGAGAAAGGTCATCACTTCTAGTATGGTATAAGTCTGCCACTATATTTCTGTGAAAGATAGTCACCTTGTTGGAGTGAAACACTGGGGTAAGTACTGAAGCATTTTCAGATTCATATTATCCTACATTTCTTTTACACCTGTATTGTTTCATAGTGCTGCTTTTGGACACAAGTTCTTTGTACACTATCTTGGAATTAAAAACCAACACTCACATCCTCCCCCACCACAGTCCCTCTATCCAAAACAAAACAAAACAAAACAAAACAAAACAAAAAACCAAAATCCCCAACCCTAACAAAACCAACCTGCAAAATGTTCAGTATTTCAAATGAGAACAAGCATAGAAGGGACATAAAAGATGGGTCCTCTTTAACTCTTTGTGCTCTACAGTCAACTCCTAAATTCTACTTCTGGTATGCTAAATATTTGTCTTCAGAATTCCTAGTTGTCCAATCAAACCCTTCTGGAAAGGTAATCAAGGAGATACTCTATGTATTTTTAGCACATGCTTCATTCATCAATTAAATCCAATGCACAGGATAACTTGACTAAACCATCAGTGGTAACTGAGGTGAGACATGTTAATGTGTTGATATGGAGCTCTTGAAACTGCTTGAAAATTGAAACCTTGGATCAGGTTCAGACAAAGGAAAATCCAAAACATGGACAGCATCTCCCTTCTGCTGGGAGCCTTGAAGTCCACACTGCAGTGTACAGCCTACACATTATCATCTGAGTCTTGTAAAAGTCTCCAGGGAAGAACAAGTAGATGGCTAATGCCTGTGCACAAACACTGATAAAAAGCACTTGATGGTCTTGGAGTAAAATAGGTAACCCTTACTTTCTCAAAGACAAGGTGCCTGTGGTCTTCTCTAGTACTAGCAAGAAAAAAACCCTGATGTTTTGCAAAGCCAATTTTCAGGGTTTTGTTAACCTCACAGAATTGAGAAACACAGAAAGATCAGTCACATTTTTGCAGAATGCCATCTAAACCGCTATGTTTACTTTATCAACAGTCCAGCTAACATCATCTACAGATAGTGGCCACATGCAGTGGCCACTGTCGGGGGTTAATACAAACCCCCATGGACCTAAAAAAGGAACAACTCAGGCAAGTAGTCTGCAAGGATTAACTATTTAGCATTACTGCGGCTGATTACATGCTCCGACCTTTTTTGCCTTCAGCTATGCATGCCATACCCTCCTACCTTCACACCTGCCACTGAAAGATCCTTGCGTTGAGCTCTCGAACGACCTGTGCCAGCATCTGTGCCAAGCTGCCCCTCTTCAGCACCACCGCACTTACCACAAGGTAGCTGAATCACGGGGAAAACAGAGGTCGCCAATGGAGGGAAGTTGCTCCTGCCGACAGCTAGCCTCCAGAATTGGTGTCTCTTACGTCTCCTTCCCAGGATGGGCAGGTAAAATGCCTCAAGGGAGCACGGCAGGGCGGGAGCAGCCGGCAGGGCACTGAGCGCGCTCCGCACTCGCTGCCGCCCGCAAGGCTGCACGGACCCCAGGCTCGCTGGAATCGGGTATGGGCACCAGGGAGGGCAACGGAGCCAAGGTAGCTCCTCCTTCATCTCCCTGGGAAGGCCGGCCTCGGCTTCTTGTTCTCACCACCAGCACAGGCAGTGCCAGCAGCCCCTGCCACACTCATCTGTCTGGGCAGCTTTTATCAGGCACCAATCCTTGTTTTGAATTTTGGACAGGCAATTCACATTTCACCCTTGAGTTCCAGGACCAGAATGGCAGTTCTTTTGCATAGGAAGGAAAGCAGGTAGCTCAAGTGTTTTAGGGTGCAGATTAGAGACAGCCCATGCAAGATCAAGGCTGGAAAGACCATTCTTTCATGGCCATTTTAATGTAGCTGCAATCCTTGAATGTACCTCTCACCTGCCTTGCCTTGCCTTAGCAACCCAACAGTTTCCTTGCCTTGCTCTGTTAACCCTATTGAGCCTTGCATTCCCTTGCAAGCCCGTGCCCCATCTTGGACCTGCCTACTGGCTTTCCTCCAGGGCCTTGCCTTGCCTAGCTCTTCCTGTTTCTGCCTGGCCTACCCATCACTGGGCTTACCTTCCTATGCCTTGTCTATAACTTCTGGGCTTTCTCTCCCATACACTCCATTTATTTTCCCCTCACTTCTCTCGCCTTGCCTACCTCTTCCTTGACTTGCCCACATTGCCTTGCCTGCATAGAGGACAAGGTAGAGAGAGCTAGGCAAGGCAAAGTAAAGCAGTTGTAGGGAGTTGTAGGTAGGGCAAGGCAAGGCAAGGCAGATGTAGACAAAGCAAAGCAAGAGTAGGCTAGGAAAAACTAGGCACAGTACTGAAGGCAAGGCAAGGCCAAGTGACTCGGAGTGCCTTTCCTTGGGAAGTGCCACTGTTGGTGGAGCAGATGTGAAGGTACCATGAGGAGGTATAGTCCAGCAAGACATTTCTGTCCTGGCCCCTTCTGTGTAGGAACAATTGTTGGATATATTCAATACTGGAGGTGGATCAGTCTCTGCATGTTTTGTATTTTAGAGGAGCAGATGCCATTTCTTTTGAGATGGGTTTCCAGTTCCTTTCTTTGGCAAAAAAATCAAGTTTAGTGCACACTTTTGGGTGGTCTAAGTGAAATTAAAGGCTTTTATCAATAGGCAGTTCTCTGGATTAGAACTGTTGAACTGACAATGGGAATGCAGACGCAAGGCTCTTGAGCTTTTTGTCCTGGTAGCTTTAGTGTGTGAGCACTAAATCCTGACTCTGTGAGACTGAAGGCTTAGGATGGTACTTGGAGCTGAGAAGGAAAGCATGGATAGCAGGGTGTGTGCTGGGAGTCCAATATCTGCAGTTAAAGTTGTAGGCAACAAGACCTTTCTCATCTGGCCCTTTGAGCTGTTTTTGGCAGATGTTTTCAAGTTTGTGGCTGGACTCTGCAAGAGCGAAAAGCTTTGTTAAGGCAAAGGAGATAGGGTTGCCCTTTGAGTGTGGTGCAAAGAAGAGTTTGCTCTTGAAAGGGAAAGATCAGTGAAATCTTTTTGTGCTGACACAGTTGATTTGAGAGCAGGGACGTTTCTGACTTCGCTTGGTCGCGGGGGTGGTTTCGAGCTGGGCTTGGTGCGTTTCCTTCTTTTGCAAAGCGACAGTGCCATCGTGTGGTTGTTTCGATGAGCGCTGACAGTGCCCAGGTAAAAAGGCAAGCGCTTTTCTGGTCCGGCCCCATTCGTGTGGGAGCAGTTCGTGGAATAGCTTCACCGTGCATCCTGGCTCTTGGAGATTGACAGAATGTGATCCTGTATATAGCACAGAAGGAAGAGGAATCGTTTCATTATTGTCTGTGCAGTTTATAGGCTGCAAAAGAAAAGGCAATTTCAGCACACCCTATTTCTTTTAGAACTTTTTCTGTCCAATCAGCTGCTCAACATGTAGCTTCCACTTACTGAACTGCATCAAATTCCCTAGAGATATGCTTTTTCCCTCAAACTCCATGTACCATCCTACCTTCTCACTCTTGCAGATCCCACACTGGGATCCAGCAGCTGCTCGCAAACAAAAAGTCCTTCAACAAAAAAGTCAGTGCCCACCTTTAAAGTCTCTTTGCAGCCTGTTAACTAGATGAAACACACTCATGATTTGCACTTTCCGTTTCAACTGTATATAGCATCATCACATTCTCTCAAGCTGGTCAGAGTCCATGGTTAAAGAGAAGCATTTCCAGCTGCAGTTTACACTGAGAGATGTGAAAGAATTTGCTGACCTTCCCTTTTCCTTGTGTAACCTGATATTTGCAGAGTAATCCCTTTTGCACCCCTTCAGTGTCACCAAGTCCAAGCAGCTAGAGCTAACACCAATGGAAGTGTCACGACAGAAAACTTGTCTTCAACTATCCCCTTCTCTTGCAGCATTTAAATTGCCTGCAATGCACTGTGGCTCGATAATCTTTTTTCTGAGATGGATCACTTTGTACACTCTTGCAGCTCAGTTGACAGTGCCCAGCAGCTGCTTCCATAGCGAAAGGCTGTAGAAATAAAAGCCAGTGCTGGGCTGCACCTTCGCTTGCTGCACATAAGCCACATCAAAATCACTGGTGCAGTCCGTACTTCGTTTCTTCTCTGGATCTCAGGGCCCAACCATAAGGGCAATAGTTTTCACACAGAGCTGGAAGAGTAACAGATAACAGTACAGGCTGTCTTTGAACTTCCTCCTTCCAACTGAAAACATGAATTTGGGAGGGAGCAGAGTGCAGCCATGCTCCTCTTGTAGTCGGAACACTGCGCACACAGGCCTGGTGCTCTATGGCTTTGTTCATCGCGTCTTGTTAACCTGCCGTGCTTTCATTCTCCCAGAAGCAAATGATCATCTACTTCCCAAGCAGAACACTGTGCAGGCAGTGAAGCACTCAAGTGCACTGCTTCTGCGGAAACATTCCTAGACCATGCACATTCCTTCTCAATGCTACGTAAGACATATGCTGCCTCTCCTGGCATTTGAATCTTACTGGAAAGTTTTTGACTATGTCTTGTACAGAAGAAGTGGGCCAGCACAGCAGATTTGCCCTGGGTGTGCCCCTGCAACTTGTGGAAACTTATATTTGCACCACATTAAAGGGGAAGTCCTTCTTCCTTTACAATCTGCAAAGTGCCACCTAATCACTCAGCTCTCTGCAAGGTCCCTCTCAGCTTGAAGAACCAGCGTACACGTAACAGCCCTGCAAGGACTAAAGATCCTGGTACAAGTCTCACACAGAAAAACACTCAGTTTTGCACAGAGAACGCAGCTGCTCAAGAGCAGAAAGCTCTGCAGGGGCTGGAGCGTGGTGCAGAGAAGGTACAAGGGAGCTGGGGAAGGATGTGGAGCACAAACATGGTGAGAGGAGGTGCTGAGGGAGCTTTAGTCAGAAAATCTGCAGGCTATGGCAGATTTGGAAGGCGGTCAAGGCTGCCAGTACAGAACAGCAGACTGTGACATCAGCGGTGGCCACAGACTTCATGCATGGCAACCTAAGTGAGCACAATGCACTGTGACCTCACATCTCTCACTGCTTCTGCTTGAGAGCCTGGCCCAGACTCGCTCGCGCCTGGACTCCTGGCAAGCGTGTCTGGGAGGACTGGAAGCCCGCGAGGTCATTGGGAGCTGCTGTCAGCAACTCTCAGTTCTCGTTCACGAGACTTTGCCTCTTTCCTTAGCCCTGCTGGGTTGAGGAAGCCAAGTACTGTGGGTGCTGCTTGCAGCAGCACAGGTGAGCGGTGCAGAGACATGCCCACAGGGTGGCCCTGGGGTGGGTGATGGCATTTGGGGAGCTGTGAGTGTGTCCTTCTGGAGGGGCCTGGGCATTTCTTCTACCCGCCCACCTCCCTGGGACAGCAAGTGACTGTTTGGCAGTGTGTCACGCCAGCAAGAGTCAGCGACCGCCGTCCCTAGCTCTGCTGCAACACGCAGACATGGCCACGGAGACAGAGTGGAGCTGCCCCATCTGCCGGGACATTTCAGGTGAAATCGCTTCCGTAACACCCTGTGTCCACGTGTTCTGCCTGGGCTGCATTGTGCGCTGGGCCCAGAGGAGACCATCATGTCCCCTGTGCAGGCAGGCTATCCACAGCATCGTTTACTCTGTCCGGTCAGACGAAGACTTTCTGGAGATGGTTCTCCCAAGCCCCTCAGAGTCATCGGCCGCTGGCCAGCAGGATGAGCAGGGGCCTGCGGAGCCGATGCCCGGGACCTACGTAGCTGGCTACCCGCCTGAGCTCTGGGCAGGCTTTTTCCAGGACTGCCCAGAAATCCTCGAGCCCCTGCTGCCCTGGCTGAACCAGGAGCTGTCGGAGCTGCTCAGGACCCGCTGGTGGGAGGTGGCTCTGGCACAGAGTGCCGTTGTGGCCAACTTGTGCCGCTGTGGGCTGAGCGAGG